>OMNW01035235.1:0-12431 GCA_900303245.1 Selene dorsalis | reverse complement strand
GTGTGTGTGTGTGTGTGTGTGTGTGTGTGTGTGTGTGTGTGTGTGTGTGTGTGTGTGTGTGTGTGTGCAGTATTTGGAGGAGAAGGAGGATCTGGAACTAAAGAGCTCTACACTGCAGAAAGACTGCGAGATGTATCGCAACCGCATGGACACCATCACTATTCAGCTAGAGGAGGTGGAGAAGGAGAGGGACCAGGTGAAAACACACAGTCACACACACAGATTTTATATTTTTCTGTGTCTGATCACTTTGCACATTTTGGTGTTTCTTACTTACACTCCCCCACGGCTGCAGGCGTTTCGAGCCAGAGACGAGGCCCAGCACCAGTTCTCCCAGAGTCTGATTGACAAAGACAAATATCGCAAGCAGATCAGAGAGCTGGAGGAGAAGAGTGATGAACTCCAGATTGAAATTGTACGCAAAGAAGCCAAGCTGGTCACCCTGGAGTCTCGACTGCGACGGTTGTCCAAGGACATCGTTTTAGACCAGGTTAGACTCAACAGAGTAAACAAGGGTAAATGTTGACTACAGATAATCTCAGGATTTTATCCCCTCTCACCTGGTGCTTCAAAGAGTTGCTGCTCTTTTCTCTTTTTCTGTGGCAGACTCTGCAGAGGGACCTGCCTCCAACCATCATCTCTCACGGAGAGGAGTTTAAACCTGGTCCAGGCCAAGAGTGGTCCAGTGATGAGTCACCAGAGGCCGTACCCGATGAGCCCCGCCTCAAACGCAGACTTAATCTTAAAGCAGTGGTCAGTCACTATACATCACCCACATTTCATCACTTATTTACTCATTAGGGCCTGAGGGAAAGGTATCACATGATGAATCAAACCCCTGCTATACTGTTCATTTTTAAAGTCTATAAATCCCACAGATGTTTTCTACAAGGACAGGAAGTCTTTTTTAAAAGAGTCTCCAACATTTTTAAATGAGCTGCAGTCTGGTATATTTAAAATAGGCTGTAGAAGTATGTATTATATAACAGGAAATTCACGGAAGTCGCTGTTCAAAGAAAATCTATTGCTGGTAGATGAATTACATCATAGAAACCACTGGGACACTTTTCTGACACACTCAGAATCAGTTTCAGTGCGTGAGTGTCTCTCACCGTTTTTACATGCAAAAAGTTGTGTAACATCCAAATAAAGTATTGAATTAAATGCACATATTTGTTAAAACCACTGACATTATCCATCATTAGACATACATTTAAAGACTTTTTAAATCTCAAGAAATTTGATGGTATACAAGTAGGAATAAAAATGCCTTTATATGGAGAGGGTCTGTGTGGTTTAATGGCTGTTTGCTATTCATGCATCCATTTGTCAACAGATTGGTGTAAGTAAAATGTTTTTTTACACCTAGCCTAAAGATGTCTTTTTCTTCTGTCTTTTAGATCAGGGTTAAGTCTCCAGTCTGCTTACCCAAAGACAGTCAAGTGAACTCAGAGGCTGCTCCGCCTGCAGGTAACACACTGCCATTTCATTCATAAGCTCCACCCTAACAGTGGCTCCTCCTCTGTCCAAGTTTATCCACACTTGTCTTCAACTTTTCAGTCAACGGAGGAGAGTTCCTTGAGATCCAGATGTCAAACCCACGCGTCAACGGCAATTCCCTCCCTTCCTCTCCCATCTTCCCCATGTCCCCCACATGTATTCCCAGCTCAGCTCCTCCTCTCTCCTCATCCTGCTCCTTTCACTCGCCACTTCCTTTCACCGTGGTGGAACCAGGTGACAGGCCTAACATGGTGAGCCCAGAGTGTTGCCTGTCAGGTCAATTAGTCATATTCACAGCGTCACCATCTTTTCTTATGTCATCACTTCGGATGGGAAGGGATTAACAATCCCTGTCTTCCTTAAAGCGTTGTCAACCAGGACGCGATGAAAAGAAAGCAGTTTGTCAGATTCCCAGAGTCTGTAAGATTTACAGCCAGGGACACAGCAGGTGGACATCTTGCACAGTTTGTTTCTTCACCCCAAGTGATGATGTAAAGAAAGATGGAGATCGCAGCATTGTGTTGCTCTGTTCTGTGTTGAGTAAAAGTGTTTAAACGTTTTTTTGTTTTTTTTGAGTTTGTAATGTCAACCCCTGCTTCTTGTTCCAGCTGCGTTACCGTAACGACAGCATGCTGTCCATTCTCGCTGAACCACCTGAGACAGGGTCATTGTATCGCAGAGAGAGAGAGAAGGAACATGACTTCCAACCCCGAAGGTAGTCCCAGCCTTTAAACATGTCAGTTATTCAAAAAGGTGCACGTGTGTGATTTCTCACTGTGTCTTCATGAGTCCTGTCGATGGAGATGGTTACAGTTACATGCCAGAGTATTTACACTCTGGTTTATGAATCGGAGCCAGATTGTTTCTATTCCTGCTACGAATAACTGAACAGTTGTTTGATGTTTCATCTGTTTCAGCCTCTCGGACAGTGACAACATGGAAAATGATTATGGTAAAATCTACTTTGACAGATATCCCAAAATCTCACTGATGATATTTCAAATCTGAATTTATCTTTTGTTTGTGTGGTTTTAATGGATGTCTTTATTATTCTGTCTCTGTCCTCTCTATTTCTGTCCGTCGTTTCTTTCCCCAGTGGATGAAGAGCGTGGTCCTCCTTCTGTCCACTCATCCTCCTCCTCCCACCCATCTGAAGGAATGGACACCTATGACTTGGAGCAGGTCAACAATATCTTCAGGAAGTTCTCTTTGGAGAGGTACAGCACCGACGCTTATGTGCTCACATACATAAAAATCCTCACAAGTCACACATACATACATACATCCCACTGTCCACTCTCACACTTTTTGTGTGTGTCTGTTCGGTGTGTGTGTGTGTGTGCTTTAATGTGTGTGTAGGCCTTTCCGTCCGTCTCTGTCCTCCTTCTCAAGGATCAGCTCGTCCCTCAAGCCAGTGCAGGAGCTGTCGCTGCTAGGCGACAATCTTTTAAAAGACATCACTTTGGTTGGTGGCAATGAGAGTGGGATTTTCATCTCGGCTGTCCAGCCAGGTTCCACCGCTGAGAAGGCCGGGCTGCGAGAAGGTCACCACCTCTTGTTGGTATGTAGGTTACTGCCAAGGTGTCCACAAAAAACCATTAAAACCATTTGCTGTACAAAAGACTATTATTTAATAGACAACTATTAAGAACCCAGAGGATGCTAAGTCAAAGAAAATTTACATTTTTACCCTGCACAACAGCCATTTCTTTTGAAATGTAGGATTCAAAATTAAACACAATAAACCAAGAACATGAATGTGTTAACCATCTGTGTTGTGCTGTGACTGATCAGCTTGAGGGTTGCGTACGTGAGGAGAGCCAAAGTGTTTCATTGGATACAAGCACTCAGGAAGAAGCACACTGGACGTTGCAGCACTGCTCTGGACCGGTACGACTGCACTACCGAGCCAACTACGATGGTATGTGCTGTTTTTATTGGACTTTACTGATCTGTTTGCGTGATATTCAGATACTGTGAGTTTAAATACGTGTGTCTTTCAGCTTACCGTCGTCTTCAGAGGGACCTAGCAGATGGCACGTTGGCTTCTGGCGACTCCTTCTACATACGGGTCAACCTTAACATCTCGGGCCAGTCTGACAACTGCTCCTTGAGTGTGCGATGTGATGAAGTGGTGCACGTCCTGGACACCAGGCACCAGGGCCGCTGTGAGTGGCTGTGCAGCCGCGTGGATCCCTACACCAGCCTCGACCTTGGGGACCGGGGCACCATACCCAGCTACTCACGGTACAGAGCTGTTCTATAAGAAATAAAAACACTTAAAGGATGGTAGTTTGATGAAAGCTCTTGTTTGGACCTGTTTCGCTATTTCTACATAGCCAGTGATGGTATTAACAGCTTTTTATTTACCAGTCCAAAAGAATCATTCAACCCAACTTCAAACTTGCTGACCATGAGACACAATAAAACTGATTTTAAAAGCTATTACTTATTAGTAATGATGAGCCTCCATTCTCCCCCTAACAAGTCATTTAACCATCACAGTTACTCCGAAGGTGTTTAATTAAGGTGCAGATCTTACATAGTTCCTCTTTAAAGTGACTAATGACAAAGGAAAACATACTTGATTTTGAAAGCCAGACTGAAATGGTACATTTTGGGTTTACGTTTAAAGATGCTTCCATCATTATAGTAGTCAATCCTGCTGGATGTGAAAGCATGCATATTTTTCATCTCCATTGATGGCCAACGCATCAATGGCCAAAGCTCTTATGAAGCAACAATCACTCCACATTACCCTGGCAAGTGAATATACAGAGCAGCAGAAAAAAACAGACAAATGGCCTCTTCGCACACATCACACTGTGGAAATACTGGAAATGACTAACATGCATCTGTTCTGTGTCAGTGCTTCATGATCCTGAACAAGATGCAAAGATGATGTTGAGCAGTTGAGCAGCTGTGCAAAGTTCACCAGTTTAAGGGGTCTCAGTCTGCTTTCAGGATGTAAAGTGACTGTAACCATCCTGATGAAGCAGGACAACAAGAGGCACAGAAAGCAGATTTAAATAATCATACACTTTGTTCTTGCTTTTTAAAATTTTGTTAAAATAATGCACTTGTCAAAATGATGACGATGTATGAATGTGTGTGTGCGTGTGTAAATGTGTGTGAGTGTAGGGCCCAGCAGCTGCTCCTGGTGAAGATTCAGAAGTTAGTGTGTCGAGGGGGGAAAGAAGAAAACGAAAGCCATCGCAACAGTAGAGTAAGAAATGCTCTGAACAGTTCTTTCTCAGTCATCCCCATATATTTATTTACATATTTGTGGTGCCGATGTACCAACATGTTCCTGTTTAATTAGACGAAAATGTTGAGGCACCTCCTCTGGGGCATGATAACTTCAGTAGTTGGCAAGTGTTTAAAGGATGTGAGAACATATTTTTGTGGCTGTGTTAACAAGACCTTCTCATTATCAGGATATCTGGGTGGAAGGGTTTAGACGGGGGAGAAGGTGTGAACCTCAGGCCCTCTTTCACATCTCTCAAATGTGGTGCATTGCACTGTTTGACTGTTTGCAGAAATAGCAGACATGCCTAAAAGACCACTATAAAGCAAGACAGAATGATTTTGGACACAGACAGGGACTATGGCACATGTAATGGATGTTTAACTGCATTTCTACTGATTTCTCTGCAGTTATCACTATACAGCTGTTTTGGCTTTATTGATAATACTTTATTGTTTAACTGCTTGCCTGAGTCTCTGAATAACAAAGTTGTTTCTTCATACCTGTGCAGAGCAATTTACAGCCAGAGGAAGCCAGCCCATTGCCTGATCCCAAAGCAAGCCCACGTTTGTCTAGAGCTGGCATCTTCCTCACTCAGATCATACAGGTAACTGAAACCAACAAACAAAACCTCCAGTTGTTGAACCTGTGCTACAGCCTGCAGGCTCAGACGTGCTGTAACGTGAATATAACCTCATTAGCCTGAAAAACCTTGGCCTTTTAAATAGAAACAACATTTACATAACTTATTTGTTTTTGAATGTGTGGTATTAATAACTATGAGGTCCTTCTCCCTCTGTTTTGATGCGTAGTTTGTCAGCAGGGTGGATATCAAGTACAAGCGGATGAACAGCAATGAGCGTGTAAGACTCATCAACAGCAGCGCAACACTATCCCGACAAGGCTTAGAGACACTCAAACGAGAAGGTGGGTGCAGGGTGACAAAACCCAAGTGCGACCAGAAGAAAAAACTAGAAAAGGCTACTTTTTCTCCAGAAAATGCAAGATATCCAGCTAAAACATTTGTAATCGTTCAAATCTGTAAAATCATGAATTTGTCTGTGGTGGGAGTCAACATTCAATTACTGAAGTTAAATTTAGCAGAGCTGCTGAAACGAGTCAGGATTTCAGTTTAAGTGTACATGCTGAGTGAAGTTGAAATATCAGTTAAAAGAGATTTCAGTTAAAGTGAAAGCTCTGCAAGCCGTTCAAGCATTAGATGTGAAAATGGCTAAACCGCCAATTGAAGAATGAGCAGATCAAGAACAAAGATTCCTCCCAGGACTCCACCCAACATTATTACCCACAAAGAGATTAAGATTGTAAAATTTGAATTCTGTTGATGATGGAGGTTAAAGGCTCTAAAAATAGTGTTCAGAAGAGGAAAAATTCAAATTTACTATATACTATATATAGCTAAGGCAAACATTATTACCCCCTATGAAAATTTCACTTATTTGTAAGTATTTCCTAAGTGCTGTTAAACAGAGCAAAGATTTTTTAACACAGCGTTTTCAAACATCATGCATGCATTAATTTACTTTGCACACAGAAATTGAATTATTTCACAAAAAACAAAAACTACCAGTCAAAATTATTAGTCCCCCTGCTGCTAATACTCAGTTGTGTATCCTTTTTGCTGGATAAGAGCATGCCATTGTTTGTTTTAGTTTTCAACAAGTCTCTGGCACATCTCCTGTGAAATCCCAGCCCATTCTTCTTTGGGAAATCTCTCAAGCTCCTCCAGATTTGATGGCCTTCTGGCATTGATCTGTGGTCAGTCCACCCCACAGATTTTCAATGGGATTCAAGTCAGGGCTTTGTACAGGCCGGTCAATAACATTCACTTTGGTCCTCTGGAGGTAGTTCTTCACTAGGAGCGACCTGTGTTTTCGTTCATTGTTGTGTTGGAAGACAAAGGATAAACCCAGACCCAGTGCCACTGACTGCTAACTGCTAACTGCTTAAGGTTTTCTTTCAAAATCTTCACATATCGAGATTCCCAGTTCCAGACGCACTGAAGCAACCCCACAGCATAATACTCCCACCACCGTGTTTCACTTTGGGGACGGTGTTGTTTGGGTTATACCAGACTTTGCTGCAGCCAGTTCAACCAGTTTTTGCTCTGTTTAACAGCACTTGGGAAATGCTTACAAAAAAGTGAAATTTTCATAGGGAGCTAATAATTTTGTCCCCAACTGTATACTATATTATCTGTAAAGCATTGTTTTTCTGTACTGTATGTGATTCTTTAACTTTGACATTCGTATCATCTTTCTGACAATGGGCACGAAAAAACCACGGAGACGTACAGAATTTGAACTATGAGCCTCCGAGTGAGGCCAGGTCACATCCGGCTGCCCATCAGCTCCAATAGCCTACAAAATTTGGAACTGATTACCTGAGAAAAGCAGAAGTGCCTCTTTCGTTTGGCTCACGAGAACTACCAAAAACATATCGTCATGTTCTAACTCTTTCTACCAGTGCTACCGTTTTGTCCCAATAAGCCCAAATGTGAGACCAAATCAACCTCTTTGCTTTTCTGCCTGCCTCTGCCTGGGGTTTTATCATTGTGGTAACCCATCAAGTTACCATGGCAACCCCTGAGCTTCAGGCCAGTGCCACAGCTGAGACCAATCTCACTGATATCCCTGATCCCTTTCTCACATACATTGAAGTCACTGTAAAACACAACCAGACACACACATACACACACACAGGTAACATTATGTGATAGCAGTTTGGATATTTGTAACTTTGTTTTGAAAAGTACCATATAAATAAAGTGTTTATTTTTTATTGTTATTGTTACACTGGAAAGTCCCAAAACCAAAAAGTCGAGGTGTACAGGATACGTATACTTACTACATGAAGAGTGATGCCAGTGTAGGAAATGTTGCCGATTATCAGTATAGATGTTGTTCATTGACATCAATACTGCACTGTACCTGAGTGTAGGTGTGTGGGGTATGTGACCTATACCTCCGTGTCCAAATAATTCAATTTTAGACTCATCTGTCCAAAGAACATTGTTCCAGAAGTCCTGGTCTTTGTCTACGTTCTCTCTGGCAAACTTCAGTCTGGCCTTCTTTTAGCATCTTGCCGTCTGCTCTTGGGATGAACTTCCTTGGACAGCCTGTTGGCAGTTGTTTTGAATGTCCTCCATTTGTAAACTATTTTCCAGACAGTGGAACGGCTGATTTCAAATAGTTTGGAGATCTTTTTAATGGTGTTCACTCTGACTTCAACAGTCAGGAGCACACCAGACTAAATGTCTGAGGTTTAAATAGGGTGAGCTTCCTTCAGAAAGCTGAGTATCAATGTTCAGATCATGCTCACCTGTGATACACCTGTGTGAGATTTTAAGTAGGAATACATGTGGGGGGTCCTCACTTATTCCTCACCATATTACATTTTACAGAAAAAGTCTTTTCTTCAGTTTTAATTGTAGTTAGTTATATTACTTGAAATTGGCAGTTTTCTAGTTAAAGCTTAGAATTTCTCTATTGGGGGATTTAAATAGAGGATCTGGTTAATAATTCACCTCTTTGACTTTTAAACTACTACAACTCTGTCTGTGGGTGCAACATTGTGTGTTATTCTTTTTGTATGTGTGATGGCTGTAAACAGATGCTGCTGACCCCGACAATGAGCTGAGCAGGGGTTTGAACCTGATTCCCTACAGTCCAGTCACTCCCCAGAAGACCCAGAGGAGAAGACCAGTCCTATTCACTCCTGCTGTTCTGGCCAAAACCATTATCCAGAAAATACTGAACATGGGGGGCGCCATGGACTATAATATCTGCAAACCAGGTCAGTGTACGATGGGAATGAACCACACAAAAGATCATTCATTGTGGATTATTTCCACCTTTTTGGCGTATCCCCAGTGTGTTCATCTATTGTGAATTAAAGGCTGAAGAAATTGTAAAAACAAGTTGTCTCAGGGGATGAAGGGAGAGAGAAAGGAGCTGTTTTTTAAATTCAGGTCAGGTATTGTAGTATTGTGGTGTAAATATTAAGGAGTGTAACCTGAGAGACAGTGGGGACAGGATAGGAGATAACCAAGCTGATGATTAATTAATTCATTAATTAGGATGCTGCTGGGGTGTTGTACAGCTCACTGGGTTGAGCAGGCACCCCATATACAGAGGCTGTATTCCTTGCTGCAGCCGGCTCTGGTTCAAATCCCTGTGGCCCTTTGCTGCGTGTCATCTGCCCTCTCTGTCTCCCCACTTCCTGTTGGTTTAAACGTCCTGTCTGTCTCTTCAACTGTCTTGTCAATTAAAGGCGTAAAACCCCCCAAAATATTTAAAGCAACTACAAAGAACTTTCATTGTGTGTTGATTTTGGCCCCTGTGGACAAAAGTGGTAGCGATGAAATTGAGCTCAGTTTTTACTGGCTCGCGTAGCAACAACTCAATGCTAATTTATAGCCTCATGAGGTGGGCGGTCTCTTCAGGTCTGAATGCCGTAAATCGTTTCATCCGGTGGACCGACCCGACCGCTGCCTCCTGAAGATAAAGAGTTACACTATTTAGAAATGGTTTATCTTCCCAACCTCATTTGCTGTTGTAGGTCATACAGAGACATCAGCAGAAATGAGAGACTTTTGCATATCCAGTTAAAAATTCGTTGTAGTTTCTTTTTTAAAAAAAAAAAATTAGGACGCTGATGATGATGACAGGGGTCAGACTAGAGTCGAACATCTGGCAAACCAAGACACTGTGTGGTTGCTTGATTATGTGGAGAGTCCCCAGAGAATTAACCTCTGAGGTTTCTGTTCCTCTCATGCGTCAAGTGTGCCATGGTGGTCATTAACATATGAACATCATTTTTTTCTGTCTTTCATTTCCAAAAATTTCTCACCTACTTTCATAATTTACTTCTGTTTTTTTTCCATCATTGTCCTGTGCTGTGTAGACACCTTGTCCAAAGAGGAGTTTCATCTCAAACAGAATGTGGAGCCCTTCATTCACTACAAAGAGAAACAGGCCACATTTGAATGCATCACCCGAGAAAACATAGAGGCTGTTGCTGCCAAGGTATGGATTAAAAATATGTGTGCAGATGCATCTATGTGTGTTCTCAGTGTCCCTGACAGTAAGAAGCTTGTGCACTCCAAAGAATAGTAAGAAAAATATCACTATATGAAATGTAGCCTGTGCCAGCAGCTGGCAATAGGAACTATTTGCAGCACGACTGTGTGGGGAGTTAATTTTACTCACCCATTTGAATTTTATGCATGAAGTTCTGGATGACTGAGGGGGTGCAGCTTTGAAAGACAGAAGTGTGAAGGTTCGACTGCCACTAGCTGACATGAACCAAAGTCTGGGCTCCACACACTTCTCTGTCCAATTTTGGATTCGCCAGGAGTTTTTGCAGTCTGGTGCTGGCGAGATGTTGACGGTGGAGCAGCTCACATTGAGATTCAAAACTTTTTCAGAAACCTGTGGATGACACCACGGAGGCTACCCCATCTTTTTGTACAGTCTGCTTTACCAGTCTTTATTCTGAGGATAGCAAACTGGATATTGGCTTTAGCTTTATTAGCATCTAACTCGGCAACAATTTAGTTATATTGCTCTTACCCGGCCATTAATTTAATTCTTGATTTTCCAATTTATGATGTTTACCTTTCCTGTTAAATATTCGAAATCTTATCATCAGACAAAAAATAAATCCTTTTTTATGCAGTACAGTTAGGTGACGTTCACGTGTGCATATTTTTCCACCCGTCACCAGGGCAAACACTGCCTGCTGGAGGCTGAGCTGAGCTGTGTCAAAGACCTGCTCCGGAGAGAAATCTACCCCATCATCATCTATGTTAAGATCTGTGAGAAAAATGTCAAGAAGTTACGGTAAGCCAAAGAAAACCTCACTTACTCTCATACCCAGCCCCACTTACCCACAGCTGCAAACTCCACCTCTTTTTCCAAATGCATATACGTCAAACTTTTCATGAGATCTCAACTCCAGACGGGGGATGAGCCCAAATCCACTGTATGACTCTGTTTAAGACGATTTACTGTATTTATGAGTTTTTCACAATGCATCTGAACTTGAAGACGAGAATACAACACGTCTTGGTTGTATTTCAGTGTGATCTGTTGATGATAATGCCTGTGGGGACATTCTTTCTGGTGGATTGAGTCTTTAAATGGAGAACCTGTTTGTAAATCTGTGTTGTCAGTATTATCTTTCTGAGTATTACAAGAAAAGCACGTAGACCACTGTTGCAGATGTCAACAGGATCTCATCAGAAATACTGGGCTCCAAACATTACCGCACTCACCACCACAGTGCTGCTTACTTCCTGTTTCCTGTCCACACAGGAAATTGTCTTTGCGTGTGGAGGCGGAGGAGGAGATTGTGAGGTTGTGTCGGGCAAAAGAGAAGGAACTCGAGAGCATTCCCTGCCTCTATGCCAGCCTGGAGCCCGAGTCCTGGGCAGGGACCGAGGACCTCATCAAGGTCATCAAAGACAGAATACTGGAGGAGCAGAAGAAGACAGTCTGGGTGGAGCAGGACCTCCTGTAGACAAACACAGACACTGGCCTGTACAAGAAAATTAAATGTGTAATGGAGCACCGTAAAATACACACAAAAAAATCTTGTAGGCTAAATCATGCTTTTATCCATAAACCATATATTTATGCCCAGACTTAATAATGGACACTCAAATGCTTTAGGCGAAAAATAAATGCATTATATATTTTGTAAATGTGTACCTCTCCTTTCGACAAATAAATAGACTGAAAACAAAAAATGTTATTTGATTTCTTATTAGCACCCTTCTGAGCTTTCACATAGGCTTTCACTTTAAGTCCTTAATCTAGACTACACTGACCTCTAGTGGCTATGCTGAGGATTTCACATGAAGACTTCACTCAAAATTAAACATAATATTATAAATTTACATGATTTATTTAAATAGGTCTTGCTTTTTTGAAATTTGTTGTGCAGTTCTCCTGAAATGTTACTGAAATTGACACATAAAAGCGTTACTAATAAAGTAGTCTATCTGAACATTCAATGTTTTAGAGAACTCAGTCGACGGGGATTTCTTCTTTTCATTTTGTGTTACCAAACCTTTGTGAAATCAGAAAGCATCGAAAGCATAGGCTGTACACGTCAACTTATATTTAACACTGCTGTTTGGTGTTAGGCCAGCAGTCAACTTAAGAAGTGTATATCAACTGCGGATTTGAAGTTCATCTCTGATATTCTGCACTGATACTGGTATTTTCTATTATTGTTAATGCAAATATTTCAGATTTGTTGTCATAACTTTTAAACGGGCTATTAACAAAGTATTAGTGGGACATAATTGTCATAATTGACCATCACTTAGCTAAATGACATTGTTGAATGAAACTGCTTTAACTCCAGATCATGGGCTCATGCTTTGGGTTTACTCAGCAACTTTATCTCTAGCTCAGTAAACCTGCTCAGGCTGTGGTCTCTATTTACAGCTAACAGATGAATGTTTGATTTTTTTTTTTAAGGATGAACAGAAGGTTGATTTAAAAAAAATGTGTAGGCCAGAGGGGGATTTAGAGTAACCTCTTTCATAAGGGTGTTAGATAATCTCCTAGTCTGTCAGAAGAGACAGGCCCATATCCACCAGTCCCAAATACTATAGCATATTATAAAAACCCTAGGACAACTTGCTACTATTGCT
>OMNW01035234.1:36268-52243 GCA_900303245.1 Selene dorsalis | reverse complement strand
ACCTAAACTTGAGGTGTGTGATTCAGAAAACATAACACAGGTGAGGAATTCCTTCACTGATGCAATCTGTTTAACCAGATAAAGTAATCTAAAACTCTCTCTCTCTCTCTCTCTCTGTGTGTGCGTGCATGTGTGTAGATAACGTATAAATAAACAGCAGTAGAAAAAAAAACCCAGTTGGGAGCGCGCGCCGCCGTCTCCTCCCTGCGCTGCTCTCTCCCCTCCTGCGCTGCTCTCTCCCCTCCTGCGCTCCAAGAGACGTCAAACCAGTCGGACCAGTGCAGAGCAGAGATGGCAGACGACCGGACAGGGACGAGGCACAAGGACGCCTCCGATCCATCGGATATGGAGTGTTTTCCAGAGCAGGGCGGCAACATCCCGAAGAGACACGCACGGGTCACCGTCAAGTACAACAGGAAGGAGCTCCAGAAGCGGCTGGATGTGGAGAAGTGGATCGATGAGAGCATGGACCGGCTGTACGCGGGTCAGGTGGGTGAGGGAAGAGAGAAGAAGAAGCTGCTTCATGTCACTATTTCAGTACTGTAGACTTCAGTCTTCTGTCCTGTTTCTAACCCAACCTGACAGTCTCAAAAAGTTGGTGGATTTTTTTTTTAAAGATGGAGCTTTTCCTGGGTGAAATGGAGAAGAGATATATGATATGAAAAGTGTCAGATCAGAAGTGTGATGTGAAGAGGATTACATCACAGAGCACACCGGCAGGCCTCCTGTAATATACGAGGTGTTCATCATATGGGGGAGGTGGGGCTGCCTGGTTCTCCTTACAAGGCCAGGCCTCCTGATGAGGAGCTGTACCCTTTCTCTAAGACGTGTATCTGTCAAGGGGGTTTCTGCCTTACATGGGCAGCATGAAACTGAGACAAGCGTGAACGATGAGAAAAAGGAAGAGGATAAGATTAGAAGGAAAGCACTGTTTGTTGCTGGTGAAGGCCACATTTTTGTAGTTAATGAGTGCGATTATGCTGTCAGAGCCAAGTTTGTTGACTGGAGGGAAACCAGTCGTGTCTCCACAGTGATACAGAGACAGGGCTGAGCCTCCACAGAGCTGGCGTAGTCCCATGAACCCAAAATGTCAACTATATTCAATAATATATCACAAAAGGAGATTATGGGCCATTCAGAACGTTACTTAATGAGATCTGTTCAGTGTAACAGGAAAACAGCCTGTGATGGTTATATAACTCGTGACAAGCGTTATTGTGTTGGTGAAGCTCACGTTGCCTGTCACAGGAGTCACGCCCTGAGCTGAGATGGACCTGCTGTACATGTGAGTGTCAGAGTGGAGATGAAGCCGCTCTGCTGAGCTGCAGGCTCGTATGTGCCCGTGTCACTGCCAGACGGTGCAGTGCGGCGGTGTGGAGGGACGGGTGGTGGGACTGTCCCGTCCCTCAGCTCTAACAATGGCTGTTTGTTCACACATAGCGAGGCCCCTGTTACTGTACCGTGTGACCGGCCCACACAGGCCTCAGTCGCTGGAATAACTGAGATTTTCATGTTGGAGATGCAGGTTAATGTGTGAAGATGTGTGTGTGATGTCATCTGGGTCTACGGGCAGAAGAACCTGAGGAACTTTTTTTTGCTTTTGCACCTTCACGCACTGCTTAACACATCTGTGATTGACAAATCAGCCCAGATTTTGTTTTTAAATGTGTATAGTGAGTTCCCATGTATGGCCTGAATGATTTCTTTAAATATGTAGAGAGCCTGTACCACACACAAAACATCCTGCATTGATGCAGCTATAAAAATAAATATTCCACTCACTATGAGCATGCATGGGAAGATAATGCAGCCATGTTGAAAAGAAGAGAAGATCACATGTGTGTGTTTTGCTCCTGTGTGTCCTTCAGGCTGCTGACATGCCAGAGGAGTTGAACATTGATGACCTGATTGACCTGCCCACTGCTGAGGAGAAAGTGAAAAAGCTAAAGGTAACATGTGATCACCTCACTCAGACTTTGTCAGATGGAGCTGATGGTTTGAATAAGAAGAGAGAGAGGGTTGTTGAAGCTTTTGCTTCAGTTGCATCCACCCCACCCCTGAATCCTGGTGGGAGGAGCTAGTGTGTAGTAGACTAGTGATGGTGTGGCTGGTTTGTTACAACATGATCTGTTTTTTGTTTATTTTAACAGGAGCTTCTCCGAAAATGCAGGAACAACACAGAGGTATGTTTTAAGAAATCATATTCTTGCCCGGTCATAATAACATACATATTAGATATAAGCATACGCCTCTGCACACACACACACACATGCACAGAGCTAAACTGAAGCTGTAGCAGCCAACACCTCGTCTCACAGTCTCCACATGCCCCAACAAAGGCGTTCTGTGCTCCCTTGCCTTTTCGTTTCCATTTGTGCAAACAATGAGTCTTTCTGGCCGTGCTGGGCTCAGAGATGCAAACACAGGCAAAAGAGCAGGGAGGGCCAGTGGAGCTGCTGCTTCTCTGTCACACACACTCAAGTTATTAGACCCAGATATGGAGCGACAGATTTTTTTTAAGGTCTGTCCTAAACACTGAATCAGCTCCTGTAATCATTCCTCCTCTTCATACTTATACTGGGCCTCCTATCAACACTAGACGTTATGTTTACAGTGCTGTGATGGAGATACCACATGGAGGACATATTTTTGTAGCTTATTTCGACAGTGGCCATTCGTAATCTTTTACGCCACAACACAAAACACAGTGGGAACTTCCTCCTCTGGGCCGTGAGCTCGACCCCCTGAGACCCAGCTGCTCCGCAGTGGCTCTTCCATCTATGGATGTAAGAGAGCTCCAAACACTCCAATCTCTTTTATTTATATTTGTTTGTTTTTAAAATGGTCTGATAACAGCTCTGTGTATATTGCTTCAGTCATGAAATGCGTGACCATAGTAGTTTTATTTATGACACAGACAGACAGTGACACTGGGTTTACTGTCAGTGACCCACATGTTTTTCTGAAGTTTCCATATAAAGTATCAGTATCAGCATGATTTTTATTCATGTGTTTGTTTGTGTATCTTGATTTAATTTCTGAGAGGATTAGACTCCAACAAACAAAGGCCTCTCATGGGTTATACATAATGTATTTTCTGTAGTCTGGGTTTAGTGTGTCCTTATCTTGCATTGAGAGTACAGATCTATTCTCCTTTTTAACCAGAGTTTGTTTATGTATATATACATATGTATGAATGGACGATGGTGCTGAAGAGGAGACTTGACAGATGTGTTTAGTTGCTGCTGCTGAAGCAGAGGAAAGAGAACAAAAAAAAGCATCGCAGCCACAGAATGAGGCTGGAAATACTCCACATATTTTATTATTGCCAGGAAATAAGAAATATGTTTTTTTCCATCTCAGTGCTTTTTAATTTACAGTCAAGTCCAATGAGTCTTAGTTAGATGAGATGAGTGTTTAAAACTGCTTACAAATATAATGTCTTTCTGTCTCTCCAAATAATTCCATAAAACAACAAAGGCTTGAGCAATTATTTCTCAAACAGGAGTAAATGCTGGTGACAGTTTTCACCTGCAGATCAAAATGTTTTTCACAATTAATTATGACATTTGACTATTTTTTGGCATGTTGAAAATCCAGATATTTCCACGTTTGGGGCTTGTCCTCAACCCAGACTATTGAACATCTTCATAGTTAAGTCATAAAAAAACATGCTAAATTCATTACAATTCAGTTTACCTTGTCACATAACAACTTGAAAAACATATTTCAAATTAATTTGGTGTTTTTATGGGCAATTAGAACATTTTTTATAGTTAAATATGGCTGTCCCCAGTACAGTCATTACCATCACATCAACTGTTTTAGAGAGCAGCAGTTAAGGTTTTTCAAACTACTGTTCAGCTGTTGCAGTTGAAAGTACCCAGGGGCACAAGGTCAGACATGGCAGAAGCATCATGACTTATTGATCTGTGACTAATTTGAAGATTGATGCATCCTGATCTGAGAGTATGTTTATTAGGTTTTCATTATCGAGCAAGTTATAGTTTGGATATTTGATTTCAGAAACAAGAAATTTCACTTTATTTACATATGTCCAGTGTACATTGTTTGATAGCTGCTGAGTTCTGCCAGGAAGTCTAAAACTTAACTTTTGCTCCAAAAAGTGAGAATTGTCATCACCATCACACAGTTGGCTGATAACACTGGGGAACACAGTTTTTGCTGAGTCAGGTCTGACAGCTGTTTTTAACTCATTTCTGGGTGAGGAATCCAAAACTGATCTCAGTTTTTCTCTATCACGTCAAGTTTTTGAACTATAGGATCCATTTTCTTAAAAAATGTGAAAAATCCTGTACTTAATATTGACATACAATGAAATATGAAAGAAACAGGCATGACTGCAATGTTTATTTAACACTATTATGTTTTTACAAAGGATGTGGCTACTGTTATTAATCAGCTGGAAAGTCTCACTACAGCTAATCAGTGGAATTTTGCTTATCTGGAGGGTAAGCTGTGGAGAAACTAGATGTGCTAGAAAAAAACGGACTGCAATTTTGGAATCAGCATGCCAACTTTAGTTTGAATCAGCATAAAAATCTAACTTGACAGAATTTTTTTTTCAAATTGTTCCCCAGTGTAATCAACAATTGTCAAAATTATCATAAAGGATGATCAAAGCTATGCTAAGATCTTTGTTCCAGACTAAGAATGTTTTTGAAATAGAAAAAACAGAGTTTAATTTATTTTTGCAATATTTCAAAAGGTAAAAAGTACGACAACTGAAGAATCACCCATTTACAATAGTATATCAAACTTTATTGGTACAGCACTTTTTATACAGGAGAGTTGTAACACAAAGTGCTATACATACACAAAGACATACAGTAAAATGTAAAAAATCCACCCCTCCCTCGCCCCACAACTCATACATGACTGTAAACAAAAGTGTGTAATGTGTAAGGAGCTGTAAAAACCAGAGACGACTGAGGAAACGCGGTCTTTACTTTGTACTGAGAAAACAGTGTTAAAAAAAAAGAGAAATATAAGAACTAAGGAGGTAAAGTTGATCCATAAAATAAAGTAAAAGAAATAAACCAATAAAAATGTGTAACTAAGCTAATGATAAATGAGTGAATAAATATATTAATAAGTCAATAAATGAATGCAGAAAAGTACTGTCAAACAACAGTGGCTGTACTGATGGATGTGAAAGGACTATTGGAACAGCTGTGTGTGATTTCTGTGTGTGATGTGATCTCCTCTGTGGCTGCTGTGCTCCTCTGTAGACCTTCATCAAAGAGCTGGTGCAGAGGCTGGATGGAGTTCAGAAGCAGGACGAGCTGCAGAGCGAAGGCATCGAGCATCCGGTCATCTGTCACACTCACTACCGCCACGAGCCCTACCACTTCACCAACCCACATCACCACTACCACCACACCCGAGGCCACAATCAGTCCCTCTGACAGCCCCCCAACACACACACACATCTACACAGATGAGAGGATCGACACCACACTCATGTCTCTTAAAGGTTCCCTGTTTCCATCACTAGTGGCTCTGTGAAGCAAACTTTTTACCTGTCGGTCCCTGTTTGTTGTGTAAGGATACACATGCACGAGCATGCAGTAACGTATGACGTATTCACATCTCGTATAGCCTCTGCTGGTCACCTGACAGCCTCTAACTAATAACAAGACTCCAGCACACTACACTGTAAAACCACAAACTGCAGTTTTTTCCACTTTTGGAAATGAAACAAAGATTTCACAGTTAGTGAAGTGGTGAAATTTGAGGCGCTGCTAGGTGGATTTTGCTACCTTTGTACAGAGCATAGGTGTGTCGTCATGCAAAACTAACTGTATGCTGCCTGTAATTTTTATATTTAATATATAAGCCTTGTTAAGAATAAAAGCAAACAAGCAAGTTCACCAAACTGTCAAACTGTGCCTTTCAGCATCCATTAACAGATAGTGCTGAGTTTTTAGGACATCAAATAGCAACAGGGTTTCTATGATGATGAACATCCATGTCTTCACTCACAGTTTTCCCCCAAACATCAGGATTTATCTGCAGCACAGGAAGGTGCTTACTTCACTGGACAACTGCTCATGAACTGGCTCATCGCTCTCTGCATGTACAGTTTAATGATGTCATCAAACAGTGATATTTTTGAGCCCTAATTTGCCTGAGCCGACAGTTAGAGCAGATCTCAGGTGTGCAGCTGGTTCCACAGGTGAGGAGCACAGAAGTGCAGCTCCACCTGGTTTTGTTCTGATTCTGGAAACTCTGAGTGCACCTGCCCCAGATGACCTGAGGGCTGTGGATGCTTCGTGTTGATCACATCCTGGCACATATTCCACGCCACGCACTGATTTGCACACTGACTCTTGCGATATGTTCCACCTGCCACTGAACACACACTGCTAGCTTACACGCCCATATGATTTCTTTAACATCTGTTCGATTGTGATGTTCATGGTCGTGAATACAGGAAATGGACACAAGGGTAAAATGGAACACTGGCACTAACCCTGTCACTCCCACTGTAGTGTTTAATGATGTTTCACTGACATCATGTTTATTAGTTGTGCATTTTCAGTTTTGTCAATACATTCACTAAATTGTGTTTCTGTGCGGTGGAAGAAGAGCTAATAAAACATCTCTTTCAGGCTGTGTGTTTTGTGTGTTGTATTCTCTCTACTTCTCTGGGCAGGTTATACACGCTGTAAACACAGACCCACCTCAAGAAATGAGAATATCATGGAAAAGTTCATTTATTTCAGTAGTTCAATTCAAATAGTGAAACATATATATATATATATTATTTTATTGAACATTTATGCACACAATACAGGAGGGGTAGACAAGTACAGAACAATATGGGACAAGGGGCAATTACAGAACAAACAAACAAACCAGGACAGAACAAAACAAAGAACAGTGGGTGGAATTGTGATTGAGCAGGTATATTGAGGGGTGTTGAATTTGTTTGGAATAAAGGGAGGGAGAGAAAAAAAAGGGATGAACAGTGTGGAGGAGTGTTTGGAGGGATCAGCTCTGGATAAATTGCATGAATGGGGAGCAGGTGTTGTTGTAGTAGGTGATATATATATATTTTTTATCTTTCATGGTGAATGTAAGTTTTTCCAGATTTGAGTGTTCAGTTAACAGACTGCACCACTGTTGTATTGTTGTTGTTGGATGAATGTTTGAAGATGTTTTGGGGTTGGTAAAGAGGAGAGGTCACCAAGCAGGGCAATGGTGGGGGAGAGTGGGGTGCTGAGGTTGAGGATCTTGGATAGCTCTCCCATGACCTCCAACCAGAACTGTCTGACTGAGGGGTAGTACCAGAGTCCAGGGGGGTAATTATCTATTATGGTTGGACAGTGTGTACAGGTGTTGGTATCAGAGAGGCCCGTCAGGGGTGGTGATATGTATTCTGTCTAGTACTTTGTATTGAACTGGATGTATGTTACAGTTGGATGACATGGTGAATGTGTTGTTGCCAGTTGATATCTGTCTGAATCTGAAGGCCTGAAGTCCATTTGTCTGTTGGTAATGAAGTGGTGTTATCACGATGTGAGAAGAGTTTGTAGATCTGGGAAAGAAGTTTCTTGGGTTTGAGTAAATGTTACTTTTCTTATGGTAGGTAGGTAACTGCCATGTGAGATCCACTGCAGACACAAGGGAGAGTCATGCACTCATACGAACTCAGAAAACTGATGAAGGGGGCTTGAATTCAATATCATCAGCATCAGCATCTGAGGTTGTAAATGAAAACACATTTCACTTTATAATAAGTGAAAGACAGATGATACAACTATTAAAGCTGTTTAAAGAAGACAATGTTAAACATTTCAAGAGAACATTTCTTTTTCCAGATTCATATTTTTTATCAGATTATCATACACTGAGGCTATACGCTATTAATATTGTATTGGCCCTAGAATTATAGTACTATAGAAAAATATTTGACTCATATATTGATACAAAGGCTTTAAACAGTTTTTTTCTTCATCTAAACTGCTTCTGTTTCTGGTGAAAACAGTCTTACAGCACTCTCAGGCTGTAGAGTGCACTGGTTTTGATTGCTCTTAATTGTTCCTAATCCTCTCACTAGCTGTGAAAAGATCATTTCCTGATGAGATTTCATTGTAGGAGATAAAAACCCAGGTTCCTGAAGCAAAGCTGCTTTTGATTCCGGTTAAAACTCACAAGGCTCTGTGTCTCCTCGTAAACTGGCTCTCATCCAAGGTCACTGTTTTTGTCTCTTTTTTTATTATAGATTGACCTCTCTGTTTCCTTGCTGTTCTGAGCAGGAAGGACAGTGACACAAAGATGGAATTTCAAAATAATTAGTCACCTGAACTTATTTTTTTTCATCAGTAATTCATCTGCGTCACTTTCTGTAGAGTGTCCCAGGACCAGTGTCACGTAGATGCTTCAGACTGCTCTGTAGTGTTGGTCCAGTCTGTGCTCACACATCAGCGTGACTGTTGACTGTCTGACTATCTCACAAATAAAGACTGACTCATTTTAAGACACCTTATCCTCAGGCTGCCTCAGGTCTATGACCCATGTTGCCATGGTGACATGTTAATCAGTGACACCTGTGCTGACCAGTAGAACCGGACAACAACAAGAACAAGAACACACGGCTCATGGTTTGTGGGGGTAGGCAGAAAGATGGTTCTGGGTTCGATTCCTGGGCCTGGGGTCTTAACATGGAGTTTGCATGTTGTCCTGTGCCTGCAGGGGCTCTCTGTAGGTTCACTGATGTCTCAAATTAACCTGTAGGTGTGAATGTGCGCATGCAGGATTTGTCTCTGTAAGTTGGCCCTGTGATATATGATGGATGTAGTTCATTCATTCATTCATTCATTCATTCATTCATTCATTTTCTATACCACTTATCCTCACTAGGGTCATGGTGAGCTGGAGCCTATCTCAGCTGACTTAGGGCGAGAGGCGGGGTACACCCTGGACAGGTCGGCAGTCTATTGGACGTAGATGATTCTTTTAATTTCTTGTTCACCCAGATAGTGTTCAGGTGCACAATCTCTTACAGTAAAATGTCCAGGTTGTGTTAAAAAACAGAGAGATCAATTGTTTGTGTCTGAACGGCGTAATATTTATAAAAGGCTGCACCATGGCACAAGTAAACGCATCAATATTTTGAAGACATATTTCCTATTTCCTTCGTGAAGTGCATTACATAAGCAGCATGTGAGAGGATGTTTTTGATTGTGGTTATATAAACTGTCTGGTTGCTGATTTACCACCAGAAAGAAAAACAGTTTTCCACATTTCAGGAGTTCAGTTTTCACACACATTACGAACTTCCTGTATGTCCTGAAATTAAGGAATTATGGGTAAAGGAGTTTACATATCCTGTTTGTGAACTCCCAATTGCCAAAGCAGATTCCTGTCCAATCAGACTCAACAACAGACAATGTTAAGGTGTTGTCTGATAATTGGAGGCAAAAACATTTAAAACTGTTGTTTTCTTACACCTTGTTCTTTTTTTTCTGCAGTTTTCTTTTTAAATCTCAGTTGCAACCATGCCCATTCTGAAGAAGCTCCCAGGAAGGTCCAAGAGCTGCCATGAGTTCCCCAGAGTGAACGGAGAACTGATTCTGCCCCGGCTGGACCTGGACCTCAGGGACCTGAACGATCTCAATGATCTAAAGGAGCTGAAAGACCTAAAAGATCTGAACAAGAACCTGAACCCCTTTGAAGATGTGGACCTGGACGAGGATGAGAGGAACGGAGGTGACGCCGGCCTCATCATGGGGACGGTCAGGGGTAACCTCCAGCTCAGGTCGTCTCGTGATGGAGAGGAGGAGGAAAACGAGGTGAACGCGGAGAGGCACGGGGCAGGGAACCCTAAAGGGAAACCCCTCAGAGGGACCCTGGAACGGATCTGTGGAGTTTCGCCTCTCAAAACCCTCGGGAAGCTGGGGAAGGGGCTTCGCATATCAGGACGCAACGTATGGGGGAACAACAACTCCCCCCACTACAGCCCTGGGGACTCAAACACTCTCCCCCATGAGCGGGAGAAAAGGAAAGGACTGCGCAGAAGCTCAGAGGGAATTATGACCCTGCTCCGGTGAGGACGGGTTGGGGGCTGTTGTTGTTGAGTAGAACCTCTTCAGTTTTCAGCTTAAAACGCTCAAAAGATTAAATGAATTGCAACTTTTTTTATGATAATAGTGCCATAGTGACATGTCTTTATTCAAGATTATGCAACAATGTATTCATCAAATGAAGACATAAAGCTACTGAAACACATTTCAAGAGGAAACAATCAGAGAATGTAAAAAAATAAATAAAGCAAGTCATGGAAGTAAAAATTGAATCAAATGGATTACCCACAAAAAATATGTTAAACAGTACAATTCAACTTTCAGTGCAATCTTCTGAATGCTTGAGGTGTCAGAGTGTGGTGGATAAGTCTCTGAGTCCTAGAGAAGAGGGCTGACAATCAAACAGCTCTTGTTACCTCGGTCAGTTAGTAACACAACAGCATATAGTATGCTTATTTCCTCAGGAGTTATGTAATATACCATAGCGACCTGCTGATCTGCGGAACCTCTTTTGTTTTTCTGTGACATGTTGTGTACTGTGCTTACTGAATGGATCTATTTATAACTGCAGCCATGGCACTCAGGAGCAGCAGCAGCAGAACAGTAAAGCAGATGTGTGAATGTGTCCAGGCCACACAGTACAGTACAATGCAAACTCTCGCGGTGGCATTCCTGTGAGCCTCTGTCTTGTAATTGATGCTCCCTGAAGCTGCGGTCGTTGATGTTCTTTGTTGCTGCGGATGTTGTGCAGCTTCACAGGTCGACGTAAGGAGGAGCGCAGGGAGAGCCTGCCCTGTGGCGACCTGAGCACAGGCACCGAGGTGGAGGATTCCAGACGACCCTCCTTCCTCAGGATGGTCAGTCTGGGTAAGCTGAAGAGGGAATCCATGTCCGACAAGGCCTCCCAAGAGGCCGAGGAGGAAACCGTGGAGGAGCCGGTGGTCAAAACTCGAGAGCCTCTCTCAGGTAATTATCTAGCTGTAAAGATATCTGGATCCTGATCACAAGCTTAGATTACATTGTAGTAATCAAGAGGAATCCCTGATGTTAGAGGACATTCCTCCTCCTGTCCAGCTCTCTGTTGAGGCTGAGACCTCCACAGATTCCTGAGTCACTGGGTTCAGTCACCAGCAGAATGTGAAATCAGGAAGTGACCACACATTCCCAACCCCAGGCTCCTCCAGATAGATGTTGAACCACTGTTCACAGGCTCCACAGGGAACCTTGCTGTGAATAGAAGAGTGCAGAATGAGTAACAAATAACTTAATGTGTCAGTCAGACCCCCCCTACAACTACTCAGTAACCATAAACAGACATACACTTTGTGATTGTTACAAGGAAACATTAACTTATTTATCCTCCTGCTCCACACAGTACTCGAGATCCTGCAGCTGGTCAACCACAGGGACCTCCTGCTGGCTGACACACACATTCAGGAGCTGGAGCGAGAGTGTGAGCTGCTGTCTCTCCTGCCCACGCCGAGTACCCCCACCCTCGCTCCTACACTCTGTCCCAGCTCCCCTTCCAGCATGATCCCCTTATCATCCTCCTCAATCGATGACTCCCTCAGCTCCAACGCGACCCTTGACTCCAGCCGGCGGAAGGCCAAGGATGTGGAGCTCCTGTACGAGGCCCTGCAGAAGGAAATGTGGGACGTGGTGCGGGAGTCCCTCCGTCAGCCCAGTGCCGGTCCCAACCTTGGGCTGGTGGTACTGGTGATCCAACAGGAGGAGCACGCTGATGCTGCCTGGGCCCTCAGAGAGGAGACTATGTCGGAGAGAGAGGGCTCGCACGTCCAGCCCAACCACCGCCCCCGCCGGCTGAAGATGAAGTGGAGGCTGGCCGTGGCGGAGGCCGCAGACTGGAGCCTGCCGCATCAGGTGGATACCCAGGCCGGCCAGCTGGCTTCGTACCTGGAGCGCCTGAGGAGCCGGATGGTGGACGACCTCGATGCAGCGAGGAGGAACGCTGTGTCCATTTACCCAGAGGAGTTTGCTGCCTTCCAGGTGTACGTAGAAAGTTACCACCGGGCCGTGGCCAAACGTCTCCGCACCATCACCAGCGGCCCGCTGCAGATCACAGATGTCTACTCACTACTGGACTGGTTCTACAACATCTACAACAGGTAGGGAGTGTGACAGAAACTGATGCTGGATGCTCCTTTAAAAAAAAAAAAAAAGCCCGACTGTAATTATTCATCATTTGCACCAGGGATGTTCTGGGAACAATCGGCACAACCTCACCCATCAACTACTCCCCCCTGGAGCCCATCCTGCCTCAGGACACGGTGGACAGACTGGAACAAGACTGCATCAGTATCGTCCGGGTAAGACATCTCACATTTTGAGGTCTTGGTCTTTAAAAACCTGGACAATTGACACGTTTCAATTCTTTGCTGTGATTTCTAGGACAAGGTGACGACGGAGCTGCTGCAGGTTCTGGATGAAGAGGAGCGGCTGTGGGCCCAGACCCTGCACATAGAGGAGTATCAGTCGCACCTTGCACGCTCTGTCATCCAGGTATATACTCCTCATTTTCACAGTGAAAAGAAATCTAAGAAACTGACTTTTCAATTATTAATTTTTTTGTTTTGCCGTGTCTTTCCCTACTCCAGAGGCTTAAGGTGGACTTGGACAGATCCACATCTGTGAACCAGTTCCTAGGGGCAAGAGTGGCTCGCTGTAGTCTGGCTGGTTTGGCTGACTTTCTATATAGGTGGGTACAAGTTGGTTAGGACAAGATTATTTCATAAATTATATAAGCATTCAACAGGTTCTCATAAAAGCTCTCTGTAAAGTTTCCAGAGGAAGGTGGAGATATTTCATGAGACTCAGGCAGAGTTTGGCGACCGAGGGGATGGATATGTTTCCAGGACCATAGCTCTGGTGAACTGCTGCCCTCCTCTCAGGTGAGAGAACAGTTATGGCAAATGGTTTTCATTCGCCACACTACATGCTGAAAGCAGCTGCTAACGTCTCCTCCTGTGTGTCCTGCAGATCCTTTGTGGAGCGCTGCAGGCAGTGTGACCCACAGAGCAGCGAGGAGGCAGGGCAGAGAGCCAACTCCTCCCTGGACAGGATCATCAACCAGTCGGTGAAGGTGCTGACTGACCGACTGTTTGAGCACATCAGGGTGAGAACTATAATCAGACATTGTGAATTAGGGTTGATGTGGGAAGAACTGTGCACAGTTCATTTGTTACAAAAAAGGAAGAAAAATGTGTAGAAATTCTCTCACATTTCATGACATAAGTTTAATCCCTCTAATATTACCTTAATAAACTACAACCCAATGACCAGCAGGGAGCGTGTTCATGCTCTATTATAAGGGGCAGTGCACAATCACTCCAAAAAAAGAGCAGGGGCAAGTTAGCAAGTTAGTATTACCTGCAAACTGTACTGAATGCACTTACATCTGAAATCCAGAACAAATTAAATTCCTAAATTAATGCCAGAAGTTGAAAATACATCCGTGCTCCTGCAGCTTGCCCTCATACACACATCTCATACATGCACACAACACAATCACGTCTGCAGCCTTGAGCTACTGTTAGCAGAAAGCTGAACTATAGACAACCTTTAGCAGAGCCAATCATCTGCTGTCATGGTATAAATCTACCTACAACACAGACACATGGAACATGAAGTGAGCAGCCTGTTAGGCGCAGGCTAGGAACAACAACTTCTTTCCATCTGTGAAACACTTCACTGACACTGACACTTGTTTATCTGAAGAGACGTCTACAGATGTCTGCGTTTGTACCATTTGCAGCCAATAATAACACTTTCTCTTTAAAAAGACATGTGACTGGACAAACTCTCTATAGAAGGCACGTCCAAACTATTCCACAAAGGGCCACATGGCTGCAAAGGCAGCAGCACACCAGACCTGACTGATGCCAGTCTTCAGACAGTTGATTGGTCAAACTGTGGTCTCGTGATTGGTTGGAACAAAAACCTGCAGCCACACTGGCCCTTTGTGGAATAGGTTGTCCATGCCTGCTCTCTAGTCACTGGCTGAATTATCTAATGTCTGATAATGAAATTTTTGTCAATGGATGACTGATAACTGATAAATATAATTGTTCCATAAACATCTAAGCAGGAATTGAATGATGCAGCCTGACATTGGTGTGATCTTATTATATTCTATATTAAATATAAATAAAAATAAATGAATAAATTCAATGCAGTAAAAAGGTGGAGCAGAAAATGGAAATGAACAGTACAGGTGCCTCAAAGTTGCACTTGGTGCTTGTGTAAATGTCCTCTGTTTGTCTTAATCATTACATCTTGGTCTTTTTGTTCCAGCCGTTCTTTGACAAACTGATAAAGAGAAAGTGGCTGAATAACACAGAGGCCTTTGAGGCCATTGAAGCTAGCATCAAACAGCACTTCAAGAAGTTCAGGAGGATGGACATTCCTCCATATCAGGTAACACCTGCGTGACAAACACAGTCTGTGTTCACTTGGAGATTCTATGTATGTATGCAGTCAGTGAGTGATGAATGTGGTAAACGGCTGACAGACGCTGGTGGGCGAGGTGCATCGACGAGTCCTAGTGGAGTACACCAGAGCCATCATGCGGGGACGAGTGATCTGCACATCCTCCAAGATGAGGAAGCGGATGGCTTTCCGTCTGCAAGATGAAGCCAAACAGCTAAAAGGGCTCTTTAAAGATCTGGTGAGTCTGGGCTTTATTTATCTAAAATAAATGGTACAGAATACATTTGGTTTAACTCAGCCTGCAACTGGGTCACACACTTCATCCAAGAGACAACAAGTAATTACTTTTCAGCACAGCAACTGTTATAAATAATCACAAAATGCTGATGACTGCAAACGGAGAGCAGAACTGGCGAGGGGAGCGCGTCGCCCGCTGCCTGTGAATGGAGCCTGACCCTCGAACTTCCTAGGTCAGGAGAAACTCAGACACTGTTGATACAGGAGAGAGCTCTGAAAAATGGCTGCCGTCAGTGAGATGGAGATGGATGAACCAGGCTTACGTTAGCACTTGCCACGGGGGGGAAATGGGTGTAAAACAACTGGGCCAACAAACAAGTTCAAACAAGTGTCCGTCACCTCGGCTGACAACAGGAAGCCGCTGTGTTCAGAAGGAACTTCCTGTTCCTGTCAGCTGGCTCGCTTTGATGTGGCTCTGGGATGGCCTTGATGGCCTCTTTCACTGAGGAGTGTGATGAAGTGTCTGTGGAAACTGGGAACTCGGGGTGGAGGGGGTGGAGATTGGTTTTTAATGGCTGTCTAAAAGAGACGCTGTTATTTTTAGTGAATGCCAAGCCAAAGAATTCTGTTTCTTTTTCCTGAGTGTGGAAAAGAAAAGCAGGAGCTAGAAAAACAGAGGTGGGGTTTTGTTATTCACTTAGTACATTACCCTAAGTGTTTGGCCTCCAGCCTGAACGTCTTAATCTGTGTTTCCCCTGAAGCTTCACTAGATCTCTTGTCATACATCTTTAAATAAACAGTGATAACACAACAAACCCCCACAAGGAGGCCTGATGATTTCTTGTTTTGTTATGTTCTCAGGTACTTGATGATTAAATAGTTTCTCCATCTTTCGTCTTTTGTCTCTTCAGGAATCAAGCTCGTCCTGGTTGGACAGTGTGATCTGTCACCTGGCTGACATCATCCTCCTGGAGGACACTCCCTCCATCCAGATGGAGGTGGCCGTCCTGGTGAAAGAATTTCCAGATATACGGTGAGTTGCGAACACATTAACTGTGTTGGAACCAGGAAGCATCTAAAAAAACAAATATGTCTGCTCCATACCCCCAAAGGCCTTATATTCTTTTATGCTTACTACTACACATTCAGAATGCTGTTTTTGGCACCGAGCCCGAACAGAGAAAATGTAAGACTATGTATGGCTTTTTTTTTTTTTTTTTTTCATATTTAATGAAAAAAG
>OMNW01035234.1:9905-25796 GCA_900303245.1 Selene dorsalis | reverse complement strand
TCAATAAACAGACTCAATGATTATTACAATCAGTAAAAACCCTGAATATAACAGCTTCACACAAAACTCAGAGGTTCACCAGGAGCTGTGTGTCAAACATTGACTAAGCTTTTTTCTCTAATAATTCATAATCCAGACATCCAAATTTGTTCACCTGGGAAATATACAATTAAATATAATCACTGTGTAAAAAAAATGAAGCTTTAAATGTGATTTGAAACTGGATTAAAAGATTATTGCTCAAGAAATGTTTGGAATAATATCCGGATGCAACTCAGCAACTTATATAACAAAGGTTGAGTCATTTGAAGAGATCTTAATGTGGGAATGTTATAACAAAGTACTGGTTCACGTTCCAAATATTGAAAATAGCCGGATTTGACTCTGACTAACCCACAAAACAGGATCTCATTCTGAAGTTTCCATCACAGCCTTCATCCCACCTGCTTTGTCAAGTCAGGCATCAGTGGAATATTTGGAAGCATTGTCAAATGTTAAAAATGTCTTACTCACTCAGCCCAGTCTACTTCTGGCTGAGGTGTGGTCCAACGTTGCATAACTATATATAAATGGTCTGTTCTGACATGACCAATCAGGATGACATTCAAGAGAGAGAACCTCCTGTCCTCTCCCATATCCAGTGTGCTCTGTCTGTCAGGATGGCTGCCCACTTGAACCAAAACAATGGTGCACTTCGTCACTCCTGATGGGATATCCTGATTTATGTTATCACTGCGTATCCATCAAGTGCATCTTTATTTAGCAGTGAGGAGGTGCGCAGGTCTGCCTATTGGTGCCCGCTCAGCTCCAGGTCAGCCAGAGCAGACACGCCAGCCTGTTTGTTTCCTTATCAACAGCCACATTAAATCATCATTCTCAGGCTTCGGGCCACAGATGGAGCACAGGAAGTTCACCTTTGTTCAAAGCAGGCCCATCAATCTAAAATAAACTCTGACTATATCTTAAATCACTCGCTTTGCTTAAAAAGTGCCAACAGATTATGCTGATGGAATTGATTTGTGCTAAAAGTTATGGGTGGATGCGCTGGTATAAATATTTTTGTTCAGGTCTGTGCTGGCCTCATGCCACTTACACTGTAAACATCCCAACCTGTGGAGTTATTTGTTTTCCTTTGTGTAAACTATTTTGACATCTATATAATAGTGAGAAAAAAACAGGGGTTGGCTTTGTTGGCCCTGAATGTCTGTATTTATGTGAGCACATCCCCTGGCCCCACAGACCTGGCCTCATTACAGCAGCACATTCACCTTCAGCAGTAATAAACTACTGATATGGTGGAGAGCCTCTCACCAACAGCTGGTGATGGTGGGGCGGCGGATCGACCATCATGAGAATTTGAGGTGAACTGGGATGAGAAATCAGCCTTGGCCTTTTTGGCCCAGACTGGCCCAGCTCAGATTGGTCAGACACCTCCTACATGTTGCTGTGAATAAACCTGGAGTAAAACCAAAGGGGTCAGACCTAGTCTGGCTGGTCTGTCTCCCTCTGTGTATCCACAGCTCTAGGTAGCTTCCACTGATGACTATAATGACTTCATCCACTGCTCGTCAGCACCACAGGGACGTTTTCTTTTGGGTGGGGGGTGTGGGGGTCTTTGGATGGGTTGCCATAGATGCAGTACATCATGATCCAGATATCTGCGAAACCACTGGCTTTACCATCAGTGTCACACTGCATGTTCTTGTTTAGTGCTAGCATCCCACATGGATGTAGTGACAGTGGACGAAGAAGTACAACAATTGTACTGAACTTCTGAACTAGAAGTAATAATGGTGTAAAAATGCTTTGTAAAGGAGTCCAAATTTTTTTATTATTTTTAAAAGACATTTTAAAGTATTTTCATTGAAATAAAATATAAAATATATTATTCATGACAATGTTTATTATATTGGATTATGACTGTTGTTGAATTAATGTTTGTTTCACCTAATCATTGAAACAAGTGAAATACTTTATTTACAGATCAGAAGTTTAAAGGTCCTATATTTGCCTTTTCTTCAGTGTTTTATCTGCAGTGTTGATTCATAAGGAGATATGATTTTGTGCTTTTAAGAACCAAAGTCTGTCTCACTGTTGTTTTACTTCCCCTTGCCCAGACTCCCTCCTGGTGCTCTATAGGTCACTCAGCTTGACTGTTTTCTGAGTAATCCAATAAAAACATAGCAGATCTCAGAGAAACTACACCCTGGAAGGCTGGATGGTGGATACAGGTGCATGCACAAACACACACATACAATAAAAGAAATTGACATAAAACATATTTCTTTTATTTGAAAAAGTTGTTCACATCTATTCAAAACATCCTTGTATATACATTATGAGGAAATAAATAAACACACATAATCAATATGCATTTCAAAATTCCAGGCAATATTTTGATAGACATCTACTTACGGTTATTGATGCAATGTTTATCTCAAATTCTGTGTGCTGCTTTCCCACTGTATATCACCAAGTGTATAGCACCATCAACAGGCTAGACTAACACTGGGCTGATGGGTCTGTCACATAACAAGAACAAATACTTTCCAAGTAGTATTTAAACAAGTTAGTAACAGTATAAGGACACTTTCTGGTCTATCTGTGTAGGTTCTCAGTCATCCAGGTCATGGCAGTCACTCAGTGCTCTGACTGACTGCCTGGGACAGCATCAAAAACTGGTTTAAAAGATATTTAGAATTTAATCAGCGATTCTTTATGAGATAATAAATAATGTGAGGGTGTGGCTGAGGGTGATGACTGCTTTGTTGTGACATCACAATGTTACAGGAGTACTGACGGCTGGTTTTAATGCTCTCTTTCTCAATACAGGTTGTGTGCATGCACTTTATATTTTCACAGTAGTAATAATAGGAGGTAATAAAAGCAGGTCAAGGTTCTACCTTGACCTGCTTTGGAAGAACATGTGGACATCTACCTGTATAGTGAATATAATGAAAACTCACCGACAGGTCCAGCTGACACACAAGAAAACATAAGGGCTGTGTGTTCAACACACATACATGAGTGAGCAATACAAGGACTCTGCAGCAACTACATGGGATGTGAAATGTCCTGTTGCAGACTTACTCTCTGACTCTGGCTACTCACTGACTGTCCCTGGATATGTGCAAATGTCACTGGGCTGGCTGCAGAGGGTCCATGACCTGCCTCCCCAATGATGCCTCCTACTGGCTCTGCACCACAGCTGAATCAACAAGAGGATTTACTGCAGTACATCAGTTTTAGCAAAATGTTCCCAATAAACTAACCACCCACTTTACAGTATATTAATCATCGAGTTGTGATTTTGGTGCTTTTCACACAAGGGAACTGACTTATCTGGCAAACTCTTTGATTTAATAGTGATTAAATAGTATTATTTAATCACTAAATAAAACTCCTGACAAGTTTTATTTGATGGTTTTTATTTATTTTTAAATCTGATTGCTGAAGTGTAAGTTTGTGTAAGTACTGCTTGTACAGCTCTTAGTGGCCGTAGAGGGTAGGAGGAGATGTAGTTGCACAAGAAAAAGTAGCAGCACACGACTGAGTAATGTGAAGATGTGCTGATGCTGTGCACCAGTGCAAACCAGCCCACTGCAAGCACTGTTAGTGTGTTACTTAAAAAGATAAATTCCATTCTTAAAGAAAAACAATATCCCATGAGGTTTTAGTGAAGCTTCACAATAATGCACAGCATGTAAAGTGCTTTGACTAAAATATTCTGGGACCTCAGACTAAATCCTGTTGGAAATAAGATCTCAGTTCTTGTCCTTTAAGACCTGAGCAAAATGATCCAACTGACCATGATATCTCAAGAAATCATCTTGAAACATTTGTCAGCCTCTTTGGTCCAAAACATGTGACAGGGTTAGGGTTCTATATCAGTCCTAGAGAACTGGAGACCACAACTTGTTGTTTTGAGAAAGCTCAAAACATATCTCGTCTCCTCAGCTTCTTGTGTGTCTTGTTTTTCTTGTTGTCCCTCTATAACTGTCAGGTTGTGGGGGAAATGTGGAGCCAGATGCAGACACACGATGAGACCAGTGGTGAAACCAAAAAAGGATTTATTTAACTTGCGGGAAATTGAAACGCTCAGGCAATGATGCAGCAAAAAACTCAGGCTGTTCCAGGGAAAAACTCAGAGCAAGACCTGGAACACAGACATGGTATGAATCACAGACAGTCTGATGAAAACAAAGGGAAACACTGGGGTTAAATACATGAGGAGAAAACAAGGCACAGGTGGGGAAATCAACACAGGTGAAACACATTGGGGTAATGACAGGGAGGAAGCACACAAGACAGGACACTGAACTTCAAAATAAAACAGGAAACAGGGAAAGAAACAGAGAACTAAACACACAGGCCGTGACAATAACGAAATGCAATGGTAAATGGACTTGCATTTTCTAGTTTTAACAACTACTTCACACTTCATTTACCTCTTCACACACATATCCATACAGTGTTTTTACCTACATACTGTATAGCTCTTATTTTTTCTATTACACACTAATTCACCAATGATACATCAGAGATTGCTGCTGATGTATCATTGGTGGGAATAAGGGTTCAGTAAATTGCTGATGGACCATGTAATAATTCTTTTTATTTTATTTTGTGCAGAAAAACAAGCTTCCAATGGTGTTTTTCTGCTTTGCAAAGAGCAATAAAAACATGTACCGTTTGCAGAGCGAGAGTATAATTAGAACGACTGTCTCCTCTCGTTGATGACTGAATGCTGCTTTCTCTGCAGCTCCCACAATACCCTCACAAACACAGGGGGTTAAAAATAGATGAGAGGTAAGAGAGGACAGAGGAGAGAGTGGGGATGACAGTGAGTGACGGTGTTGTCAGATCTTTTCGTGGAAAACAGGGTGGACGAGCGGACATCCTTAAAGGCCCGTGTATTTGTGAGGGAAGTCCACGGCCTGTCTGAGAGGCCTCACCTTTACTCTCCGAGAGTGATTTCATGTTGTTCTAACCCCCAAACACAAACACGCTCATAGCAGCTCCAACAGAGAGAGAGAGAGAGAGAGAGAGAGGCATATGTTGGACTGGTCACCTCCTGTTTAGTAAAATGTGAAAAACGATAGTTCGGGGATCATACAGTCTGTTTGTGCATTAGGGACATTTAAGAATAAGTGCATGAGTCAGTGAGTGGCTGCGCTTTGTTTACATCTGAAAACGTCCTGTAATAGTTTCCTTGATAACAACATGTTTGTGTCTGCCGCTGAACAAAGGTGATGCACTGTTTTGTCGGATTAAAAGCAGCTCCACCGCTCGCAGACGGCTTTGTTTTCCCTGTTGTCCGTTTTCTCACCTACCTGCCAGTAAGCTGTCTGTTCCCCGAGGTTAACAACAAATTTATTGGCTCAGGTTATTTTACAAGAACGGAAACTACTTTGCATGGCAAGGAATAAGTCTGAAGCTAAACAATGGTTCCTCTGGTGAAATATGGGAACAGGGTCTCACCTTTGGCTCCTTGTGCCTTCTCCCCCGGCTTATTTACGTAAGCACGTTGTGTTCTGTACCCCATCAGGAAGAGGTGTTGCAGGAAACCCAAATCTGAGGTAGGATTGAGAGCAAACTTGCAGCATTAGACCCCAAAAGAGAGCTTATCTGATCTGTGAGGGAGGTGAGAGAGAGGGTAAACACCAGTGTGACCTGTGCACCAGGAGCCGCGGGGAGCAGAGGATTCACTTCGTAGCATTTGATTGCATGCTGTGTTGTTTCCACATTGTTGGCAGGTTGCGCTGACCTGCAGTCTGACTTGTCTATTGTGTTCGATTTCAGCAATGCTAATTATCATTAAGCTGCTTTTTGGACGCACATTAAACAGCGGCAGTTTGTGGACGACGTCACAAATGGTACAGTGACGAGAGAGTAAAAGGTTCAATCAATGCACAAGGGGAAAGCATTAACACAGGGTAGAACACTGTATTCACCACTTTAAACTGAAGGTGTTTTCATACATGTGTGTGTGTGAAATGAAGCATCATGATGTCAGTCTGGGATCATCACAGTAAACACTGATCTGAGTTCACTGAATCATACTCATTTAAAGCAAAGCAGCATATTACAACATCTGTAGGGATTAAGTCAGAGTTGGAGCCAACCTCACATGCCCAGGCAGAGTCATACAGTTTTTGGTACTTTTTTTTTGGTGTTGGCTTCATTTTTCACCCTTGGAGGTGGAACACATCCACAGCTAAGTGGGAGAGGGGAATGTGTGTTTTATTGCAACAGTTTGTATCTTTCCTGTGCAGCAAAGAAAACATTAAACACCAGCACTAACCCTGGTGAAGAGATGAGGAAGGAGGTTTTAAAGAATGTGTGCATGAGGCGGTCAGGCACAGAGAGCAGCTTGGTGAAGGTTCAGGTTGTTTCCTGGAAGAAATCTTCGATATCAATGCAGCATCTACTAGTGACGCACCATTGTAGACCTCTCACACATTTGTTCCCACTCTAATCTTTAAAACAAAACAAAGGATCTTAAATGTAGGGTGTGTAGTGACAAAAAAAAAAACAACAACAACAGGAGAACATGTGTCATTATACAGTATCAGTATATCAAGGTTGACAGTTATTCTCTATTACGTTTCAACAGTAAATGAATGAATAGCTACATAAAATGTTTGTATTTGGAGCTTTAGCAATAGTTCAACCAGGAAAGCAGTTGCATACATTGTAGAGGAAGTCCATCATCTCATGATCACTATCAAATCTATTATAAAGTGAGTGAAATGTGACTATAAATTAGTGTAATAGACAAGGTGCAGTATGTTGCATGCAAAGAATGCGTTTTCTTCTATCATCTGTTAAAATCATTTATCTTTGCATTGGTCACCACACATAGAGAAGGATGTGTCCACCTCTTTACAGCCAGAGATACAACCGCTGCTTTGTTGTTTCCACATGTACATGGGTTTGCCCTGATGAAAGTACAGTGGTTCATTGTTTGAAATGCTGCTGCAGCGAGGAACTGTGGGATGGCGTTTTCTCCTTTCCTTTCATTAAGGAAGATCCAGTGTTTCCTATGCTAAAAGAGATAAGATAGGAAGCTCTGGAGCTCATTTCCTTATTATTTAGAGAATTCGACCCGCTCACAACTGCTGCTCAGACACTTCTGGGTAATTTCACTCACTTAGGAATCTTAAGCAAAAAAAGACAGTTGTGTGGTTGCCAAGTCCTCCCTTACAGCCCCAAAAACCTTTGCACAGTTCTGTGTTTTATTAGTAATGGTGAATGATGTGTATAATTCAGAATATGCTCATGTACAGATCCAGAATTTTCATATTGCTGAAAATTACTCTAAAGGTGTCAAACAAAACAGTAAAAGTTGGTATTGATTTTCTTATTCATCTTGCACTACTTTTTTCTTTTTTCCATGTTTCTGTTTGTTCTGTTCTTGTTCAGGTCTGGTGTTTTATGTCATGTAAGCATATATGAAAGGACTGAAACTGTATGACAGTTTGATGTGATGACTTCTGGTTTTATATGTCACATAGATAGATAGATAGATAGATAGATAGATAGATAGATAGATAGATAGATAGATAGATAGATAGATAGATAGATAGATAGATAGATAGATAGATAGATAGATAGATAGATAGATAGATAGATAGATAGATAGATAGATAGATAGATATTATTTATTAGTTATTAAGGTGTCACTCCACAACACCCCCCAAAAATTACAAAATGTATAAGGGTACAGGGGCAATGCATAAATATACATAGTTTATATAAATTACAGTATTCCCCCCTCCCATTTGACAAAATTAAAAAGTGTTGAGGACCACTCAAAAAAGAGTCGTGAGACACACTAAACATATGTAACTTGTGTCTTATTCTTTACTTTCACCAAAGTGTTTTTTTGTGTGTGTGTTTTTTTACTATTTGGGATCTTGAGAGTATTAGATTATAATTTCTCTACAACCAGAATCTAAGACATGAAACATTCTTTCTCTTTTATGCTGCTGCTGCAAACGAATTTTCCCTCTCGGGGATAAATAAAGTATAACCTAACATGAAATTAATGTGATGCAGAACAGTCTAACAATTCTTTAAGTGTGCTGATCATCATCTAATTGTGACAAGATAAGAGAATGATAATCACCAGAGTGTAAAAATCTAAAAAATCTTTTTAAGATGAGTTCTTGTTAGTTGAAACTTCTTCACACCTCTTACTAAAATGTGCAGTGAATACAACAGGAGGCCTCACCAGCCTCTCACCCCTCTGTAAACCCAGAGTTTAACTTGGAGCCACATCCTCTCTGCCCTGCTGCTGACGGTGCACTGTGAACCTCAACTCTCACATTTTACAACCGCTCCAGCTGACCTTTGACACGTGAACCCACTCATCTTTTTAAGGTTTATCTGTACGTGCACCATGTGTCCTCTCCTGACTGTGTTACATAGCAGGTCTGACCTGTGCTGGGGAGGGCAGAGGGGCACCTGCCAGACTGAGACACACCCAAGGGACTCAGCAGGGAAGCTGCAGACCTGCAGAGCTACAGCGAGCGAGGCAGCAGGGGCAGACTCTTTGTTTGTATGTATATATGTTGTAGCAAAGCAACCAGAGGAATATGTATGGTATATAAAGAAGACTAATATGTGTAAATGTTTTGCTTTTAAATCTTTAATCTGCAGGGCATCAAGTACACCTATGAACAATAAGTGATGATTGTGTTAAGATCATCATGTACCACACAACGACCTGTGTTTTCACTGTTTTTACTGAATTTTCCTTTTTTTTTTTTTACTTTCACCAGTCCAGATCGTTTGTCTGTGACAACATTAGTTACATGTTGCCTCCCTCTAGTGGCCATTGTGATGTATTACATAACTAAATGAAGTTAAAAGACGCCAGGACAGTTACAAAGTGTATGTACTTGAATGCTAAAGTATATTCTTTGAGTGTATTGAGTATTTGATTTTTTCATAAACTTCTGACTTTCACTCCACTACACTCTGCACTCTATGTGTGAATGTGAATGTGTGAATCTATACACTGACTCACATCTGCACAAGATCCCTCGATGCATTTAAACTGAAATGTTAAAATAGGGTGAAAATGAACACTTTAATTACAGACAAATTAAATTCCATATAATAGATAACTAGATGCTAAATACAGTAAATAGCGAAACAATTATTCATCATTGATTTCTCTCTGATCCATCACCCTGATCAGCTTCTGTCAGACTCAAATCATCAACATTCATGAACCAGACCTCACACTTGGTTTCTCCAATATTGAGCATTTGTACAACAAACTGTAGGTTTGTTTTTATCTTTTTTTAGTCAAAGATATCATGCACACTTGTTTTCCTTCATGTCGGTTCAATGCCCTGACTGGCAGAACTGAATTTGGATGGACCACAGCAATGCTCCTGAGCTACTCAGCCTCCAGCAGGTCACACTGTGGTTGAGCAGCTTCCAGGAAACTTATTCACCTCATTGAATCTACCCTGAATAAATAAAGGTTAAAAAAAAAACACTTTTCAGAGTTGCTGCATAGCTCACATCAGTAGCACAAAACTGCAAGATGTTGTGAGTTAGATAAATATATTGATTAGATTCAGCAGTCTTGCCATGCTGGTCATACCCAAACAAATGCCCATAGTTATTTGGTATCACACTACAGTTCCCCTCAGAATTTTAATTTTCACATTTATATTCAGCAGATAAACAAACAGGTAAACAAGTTCCCAAAGCCCGGAACTGTTAGCATTTAGGTGGCAATGTTAAAATAATTACTGACTAATATCTGTTTGTGTATTTTCAGTAGGCCACTACCCCAAAAATCAGACTCGTGGGTGTTCGCTCCAGACAGGTCTGGACATATAGGTGTGATTGTTTACATAATCCTGATGATGATTGTGATTTCTTCATACAACAAGATATTTCATGCTGATGTTTTGGATTTATGAACATGCATGGAGAACTTCATGTAATGTAGCTGATAGCTGACGGCTCACAGAAGTGCACAAACTTCTGCATATCATAAATGTGTGATGTGATGTGCTTTGCATTTTCTGATGAATATTTCTGAACTCATTTTCACAAAAGATTTTTTATTAATTCCTTGATGATGATGATGATGATGATGATAATGATGATGATGACCACATGCAGAGCCCCTGATAACAACATTAGAACACGTTTACATGCAGGTTTCAAAGAGCTGAGAAGAGGATGGGTTTTACATATAAAGCCCACTAAATGCTGGGTGATTATAGGTCTGAGGTTTCCACCTGATAATAATTTATTGTATGAATGCCTTCAGCATTTAGTCAGATAGGACAATCGGTTTTCAAATCTAGTATTTATGTTCTTTTCTTGTTCCCTTTTTCAGTGGCTTCATTCTTCATACTTTGTGCCATAGACATATAGCTATATATGTCTATGCTTTTTGCTACAAAAACCATTCAAGTATCAAAATGTGCAGCTTTTTCAGGACATTTATGCTAACTTTCAACTTCTGCTTTTTTCAATACAAACGGAGATCTTCTACAAACTCTACAAATCATCTGCCTCTGAACTTCATCAGCTTCATCTGAATTCAGCTTATTGATATCTCCAACAGTTATTGATTTTTGACAGCTCAAGGTGCATTCACATTTGTGACTGATTTAGATTTTATAATGGGTGTGTACTGCATGGAGTGTTCAGAGTAGACTGGTGGAGGGTCAAGAAATCCTCTGAATTTTTTCTGTTTACATCATCCTCGTGGCCACAAATATATTTCGCACACTACACTTCTACAGTTGTAGACAAACTTATCATCTTTCCCACATAGTCCCATCCAGTTGCCTACTGACATCAATACAAAATTAGGAGCTGGTTTTCCAAGAAAAGCAGAGGTGCTTCCTGTTTTTAGCTTGTGACAGTGTGACGTCCCCCTCCACCCAGAACACAACACAAAATAACTGAGGTTGCAAATGGTGGGAAAAGGAACAAAAACTGCAGACTCAAGATGGAGTTTAAAATAAAAGATAGTCTTTGTTTTCTAAAAGGTGAAAGCCAAATTATTTTTCCCAACTACCCCACAAGCTATGTGGGAGTCACTTTTTTTTGGAAAAAAAAACAAACAAAGAATCATTTGATTCTCACATTCACATGCTCAAACTCAGCATTCAAAAACCACAGAGACAGCCAGCTGCTGGTGCTGAACCTTCTGAGCCAAACCCATTGCTCTCAAACCTCCATTCACCCAGGCTGATTACAAACAGCCATCAGGTAGATGTGCTCCACCTCACAGGTGCAGCACATCTACCTGATGAGCAGGGGGAGCTGTGACCTGGCTTTTGTTCAAGACGAAAAAACACGAACTTTCATATTAATCCATAACAACAGTTTCCACAAGTATGAACTCTACAAATACCAATATGACATCTGATCGTGTTCAGGAAGGTCTCATGGTTCTGACCTTATAAAAGTTTTGCTCATATTAGGTACAGACTTGTCTTACATTGAAGGGGTTTGAGGGGTACATTGACCCCTTTCTCCCTGTGTCACATAGTAAAACCAAGCAGATAAAAAACCAAGTAGATAAAATCACCATGACAACCTCTGAGGACAGGCTGACACACACATGGGCAACAGACATAACATTACATAGTGCAGGGGTTTTCAAAGTGTGAGAGAGTGAGCCCCCCTTTAAGGAACAAAGAAAAAAATGGGTCTTTCCTGTAGGATTTGTTAGATGTACAAGCTTGATTCTCAGCATATATTAATTATCATGACAACATAACAAAGCACTGACAAATAAGCCTGATGTGAACACTGATATAGAACTCTGTAACACACTCATCCAACTCCATGTTCTCCCTGTGTGATGGCCTGGGTAGTAGCACACCTGACGTGACCTCTTCTTTTTTTTAACCGGGATAGTTCCACAGCCAGCGCAGTGCTACATTCAGCTGAGCCAGAGGCCAACATGCAACATGTAACTGTGTGGTGTGGTAGCCTTCTCTTTTCACCAACAGCTCCACCCTCCCTTGTTTGTATGACACATAACTAAAGCATAATGGCAGCCTGTGTGTTACAAAATTGCATTTTATCATATTGCAATATAATTGAAAATGCAATTAATTAAATTAATGAATTTCCCTTTGGGATGAATAAAGTAATTCTATCTATCTAATCATTCAGCCCTATGTGCAAGTGACACTTAACCCATCCTTTGTTTTAATGTTTACAGTTTTTTGTTTTCTCACGCCACACCCCCCCATAAAAACTTTGGTGCCCCCCAGAGGAGGTGCGCCCCACAGTTTGAAAAACACTGACATAGTGTAACATTATCCATTAGCATAATGTTGACAGTTCGGCAACATTTTTTGTTGTAAAACTTTGTAGCTTCTTTTTATAAAGCACTTATAGAAATAAGTGCTATATAAATAGAAATATTACCACTTACTGTTATCATGTAACACTGGAAAGTCCCACCAGCAGAAAGGACAGCGTGTACAGGGTATACTGCTGCAGCATGAAGTGTGGCTGCAGTGTAGGAAATGTTGCTGATTATGATTTTATTATATTATTATAGGTTACATGTGAGTGAGGACATCTATGCTGTTGTGTAGGCTACTCTACTGGCTCTTTTCCACTAGCTCAACTCGACTCTACTTTTTTTTTTGCTTTTCCAATTGGGGGTGGTACTTGGTACCTGGTACTTTTTTGGTATTGCCTCTGGCGAGGTTTCAAGCAAGCTGGGCTGATACTAAAATGTGACGTCAACTGAGCTACTGATTGGCCAGAGTGTCATCACTGGAAGGGTCATGGGCACGACATCCAACACAAGAATCAAACCTGCTGCTTTTAAAAACACACCGACAACAGAGACCACTGATCTGTACCACTGTTGTCAGACTGAGTTAAATGGCTGCAGTGCAGAACAACGAGGTGCAGGTGAGTGTTTGGAGCTGACGAAAAAGAGTGGTAGATGCAGCGACCACAGCAGCCATGCTGTGAGGAGGTTGAGGAGGTACTAACTGTGTAATGGAGGGGCCATAACAGAGTGTAAATTTGTCTGGAATGTGACCTAAGTGAAAGTGGGCACAGACCTGCTCAGGTGGGTGGAGCAGGTCTGTAGTAGTCAGACATTTTTATACACTCATCTTCAACAATTCTGGTCTTTTTCAACCATTTCATGTCTCTCTACCTCCTTCTTACAAGTTCTACTTTTACTCTTAAGCCATTGCTTCATCTACATCAGTATTACTACTTAAGCTGTCAATGTGGCTGAATAGACTTCACCCCCCCCCCTAATTTTCAGCCTTTTTTATGCTGATCTTCAACAGTTCAGGGATTTTTCAACCATCTCATGCAAATCAACCAAGTTTAACTTAACATCTAATGCATGTTCTAGTTATCTCCAGTCAATATGTTACTGCATCAGAGTGTGTGGTGGAGTGATCTCTCTGTCTTCTCAGAGGATCTGCGTTATCTGGGCGAACAACCTTGGAACAGTGCAGTCTGCTCCTCTGCCCGTGCAGGCCACTGCCTCACTACCTGTCCTCAGCATCACATCACGGAGCAGCACAAAACACGGAGGAGAATCAAAGCCGTGAATGGCGGGGCTCTATACTTCGGCCATCTTTGGAGAATTTATGCTAATTTACGCACAAATGTACGCTGGTAAAAACGGCAGTGGGCTGTGTTGTGTTGGACCTGTCAGCATCTCTGATGTGGCGCATCTCAACTGCGTCAAGCAAAATACGCTTAGACGGATTAGACAGGAAGTCACAAGATTTGGTTTCCACAATAAAATAATAACGTTTGTCACTTTAGCGAACTGGGGGTTTTGTATCCAATCTCCACAAGAACAGTGGAGGGAGACCAACAGGCAAATGCTCACAATGGATATTGTATGTATTAGTGGGACCATGTGAATGAATTCATTCTCCTCTGTCAGAGATACAGGTCTATTCCTATCTACAGCAGTACTGAGATTACACTGGAGGCATAAAACACAGTGAACCACAAAACAGTCATAATGATAAACCAAAATTAACAATCAAACTGGTTAATATTCAATAGTTAACACCACCTACAATTGCTGCCTATAGTTACTTTAGCTTAGCAGTTAGCACCTGTCTTTCTTGGATATCAACAGATGAACTTGTCCATCACAGTTTTCTGTGCTGTGCAGGTTGATACTGAGATATCAATACTTCTAATTCCAAACGTTTCTGTTCAAGGATCGAGTCTCACATCAAAATATTGATACTGTATATCTCACTAATTTCGGTCAAATGTGTCTTTTATTATCAACAAAACAGAAAATCTTTTAGTGTCTTATGTGTAATGTATTGCCTACTAATTATTTCCCTTCTGTGAACACATTATAGTAATGCTATGGTATCAGTATCAGTGATACCAGCCTGGATAGCCTCCAATTTGGTGCTGGACTAAGCGGCACAGAACATAGTAGAGGAGCCCTCAGCATCCTGACATGTAACCACTCAGATGGGCTCCTTGACATGTTTATTGAGATCACAATCAGATCTCTAGACGGTATTTTATTTTCCAAGGATAAACAACATGCTGAATTGCAAACTATCCTTGGCCATAAGTGGTTGCAGGCTTTTAGTGGGTGTAAGGCCTCTGAGCAGGAGTACCAGCAGTAAGCACTGTAAGATGTGTATGCTATAATAATTAATGGAGTCATATAAAGAGGAGCAGTATGATTCGAGCACTGGAAATGCTGAGGGACGTTAATCGTATTTGCATTTGATTTTCCTTTTAGAACTGTTACTACTCAATTATTCAACATTTCACAGGCCATATTCACATCAGAAGACCATTTCTGTTAAATACTGTCAACAATGATAATCTTACTCCTTATTTTAGTTTTTACAATTTTAATTGTAACTAATAACGTTTTAAAACACACCATTTCCCCTCAAAAAACATATTCTAATAAATAAATGAATAAATGAACTTTATTGTCTTAAGCAGTTTTTAGAAGAATTAAAACATAAATATAAAAGAAGATAATAAAGGAATAGAACGGATGAAGTGTGAAACACGTGAGCGCACTGTGGATTATTAATGTTTTACCCAATTGCTGTTTCATGAAGTTCAGAATTGAACGTGCAGTTATCACTGAGGCCTGAGAACCGCCGACCGGAAGACCCGTGTGCGTGCGTCTGTCTGGACTTGACGGTGGTGCGCACCTCACCGACCGGGAGCACCGATTTCTGAACATCTCGGCCTTTTTCCCCCTGCTGCACCGTGAGCCGTGTTTTCTCCGGAGCTGCTGCAGAGCGGAGCGGCTTTCGATCGGCGTCGCGGGCTGTGGGTGAGACATTCCAGCCCGTCGCTCAGTATTATGACAAACGGAGATGACACACGTCCAGAAGGAGCAGTGTTTGTTTTGTATGGCGAAATGAGGCAGGGGGTGGAGAGTCGCCACAGAGACGCTGGGCTCCGGCCAAACATCACCGCATTTTAGTACTTATTCGATTGCCGGGGATTTGCATTGCATTGCATTTGCTGCGTCGCTGATCGGCTGTGTTTTTGCAAAGTGCATGGTGGAAATGCAGCTCGTTTGAGGACACCCCCCTCCAGATATCCATTGCTGCCATGATAGGCAGAGGTCTCCTCTCGACCGCGGCTCAGCCGGTTGGAGAAGAGGCAGATTGATTTGGGACGGTGGGTCGCATCTGCGGATGTTATTCTGTCTGTGGAGCCTGTACATCAACCGCGCACACGCACCGTGATTCTTACTCAGGGAAAAAGGAGAAAGAAAACAACATGTCTTCTCGGTCTGCATTACCGTCTGGGAACGACAGGAGTACTGGAGACCATGTAAGTGCAATTACAGCCTGTATCCTGTATTTGTGTGCATGCAAACGATAAATCGTGCAT
>OMNW01035233.1:13072-29050 GCA_900303245.1 Selene dorsalis | reverse complement strand
GAGCAGCTCCTCCCGGCGGAACGCATGGGGGAATATGTCATATGCAGACCTCATTACCAAAGCTATCGAAAGTTCTCCTGAGAACCGGCTCACTCTGTCTCAGATTTATGACTGGATGGTGAAGAGTGTGCCATATTTCAAGGACAAGGGAGACAGCAACAGCTCCGCAGGCTGGAAGGTATGTTTTAGTTAGGTAGTTAGTGTTTTTTTTTTTTTTCAATCTTTTGCCACATAAACCCAGGAGATGCAGTGTGATTAAGTGTGCGTGGTGGGAGTCCACAGCCTGAATAGCTGCTGCCTATGCCTGATTAAGCAGTCGCCTGTGCCAGGCCAGTTTTTTGAACAAAGTTGTCCAATGAGGAGCATTGGTGTGTCTGTGGTGCTCAACAGTGGGTTCACAGGCACTTCATTGTGCTTTCTGATATATTTTTAATCTCCTGTGGTATCACTGTAATACCCCTCCAAGGCTTTCTGGTTGTATGCAGCCTTTAATAGTCTCTTTTTATGGAGACTATATAATGCTTTTTGGTCAGTGTTGTTTATTTATCTCTTATCTCCATCATTGATCATCTTCTGTCTTTGTTGTCACTATTACATCTCCTGCACAGACTGCAGCTAATATTTGCACTTTGCATACCTTAGCTACTCTTCACTGACAAGAAGAACATGCACAAAGGGTCAAGTCACTGCTGAGTTGTCTGTCATCTGCTCATGGTCTTGTGAAACTATGTTTCCCTTCATTGTCATCCATCCAGTTCATGCCAATTCAGTAAACTGATCAGTGGCAACCGTGACCTTAGACAGTCATCTGACTTCTCCCTGCAGTATGTGATTTATATGAGTCTGCTGACTCAACAGGGTTTTTTTCTATTTGCCTTCTTGCTGCGTTCCTCAATGTACCAAATGCTTCAAGTATGATTGAAACATACTCTCACTTGTTCTCTTTAAAAGGAAGAGTAACTAGATTATAAGACAAATTCACTTTTCTCCAGGTTGAAGTGTGCCATTGCTGAAGCTGTTTTTGAAGTCTGTGTTGTGAGGACATACCAGAAACATTCATGTGTCCTGGAAACAGTCCAAAAACATTACACAAGAGGGAATTTAAAATTTCTATGTGGTGTGACTGGCCCTCCCATTGAACACTATGGAAGGGCGTAAACCTTCCTTTGGAGACACATAGTTTCACTGGTGTCTGACAATAAATTGATGACAGTCTACTCTCCCAGTGGGAAATCATATTGAGCCTGCAGTCACACAGTGAGAGATTTATTAAGGCTTCCCTCTGTTTTATGCTGTCTGGGTTGCTGATGAAATGTAAAACAGTTGTGGGATGTTTGTGTTTTTGTCTTCCCCTTGTTAGAACAGGCTCCCATGTTTGAGTCATGTGCTGAGAGATGACACAGTCTTGTCAGTCACAAATGCCGGTGAGAATTTCAGAATTAGACAGGCAGATAATGGAGTTCACAGTGTTTAAAAGTTTCCTTCTTTTTTTTCCTTTTTCTTTTTTTTTTAAAAAAAGAAGATAAACCAAGAACTAATGTTGTTTTCAGCAACGCCCGGCTCATTCATTTGACCTCAGTGTTTACAAAAAGTATGAAACTCATGTTGAGCTGTCAAACGTAGGCCTGTCGGTCAAATTATATGAGAGTGGAAAAACCCCTTCAGTGTAAACAAAGCAGGTAGTGGGCAGATGTGTTGCTTAGGTGGTGATATTGGCAAAGCAGCTTTGGTCATTTAAAGCAGCACCCCAGCACTGTAAAGTGCGTGTTTCAGACATCAACATAGTGTTGCTTATATGAGGATTTACTCTCTGCTTACTACATCTTATCTTGAATTGAGCAAAGGTGTTGTTTTCCAAAGAACAGTGGATCATGTGAAATACTGCCTGTTAATTCATAAAATAATACAATGGGGGTGAATTAATGTAGGGAATAGAAACTGAATACACCCATGAGGACCTTAGGGTAATTATGGACAAGTTCGTGGAAGCTGACACATATTCAAGTAAAGGCAGTCGTGTGTGGTATGGTGACACATGAAAACACACACATACACAGATGGTTAGACGTGTGGAGTCTGAGGTTGTGGAGAATCAACACTTGATTTAAGAAGGTGGGACAGTTCCCTGTATTACCAGCTTTACTTCAAAATGATGTCATAATGAATGTAGATAGGATGGACTTGCCCTTTGGCCACATGATTGTCAGGAGTCATATCAGCCCATGGATGACCATGAAACAGCTGTGGTCAACACTTTTTCGGTGACGCTCACAGGTGTACAACCAGTGTAATTAGGAAGTTATTGTATAGTAGAGTGAAGTGAGGACGGATCACTGCGAGTTAATTGTCTCCAGCATCATTAAATACATGAGTAGATCATTTACATTTCGAAAAGCATGCAGCAGAGTCACAGTGACAAAGAATGTGAACGTGTCTTTGTGACTTCAGTAACACACCTAAATAAACAGTGGAGTTTCTCGCCGTCGCTGCGTCCGTTTAACAGTTTCTGTGTGATTGGCGGCTTGGAGAGGGGCGCTCAGCCACCGCCTGGCCTCACTGCTTATCCTGCCATGTTGGGGGTGTAGGCTGAGTAATACTGTGGGAAAGAAAAGTGCCATTCACTGCTGCGAGGGGAGTTATTCATAGAGCTCCCCTCGCTTTCACACAGGGGGGCTATCACACATTGTCTCTTCAGAGCGAGCTTTCTTATGAGCCCGGGCGAGTCGCGGAGAGAATGCCTCTGTGGTAAACATGACAATGTAAAATGGTAATTTTTTGTCCAACCATGTGTTTTCTCTTGTGCTGTTTCTTCTTCAGGGGCCCTTTGATGTAAAAAGATATGTCCAGACAGTAATTAATCAGTCATTATTTAACTCATTGAGCTGAAGAATTTGGTAAAATATTTGTTCAGTAACAAATCAGTTTTTTCGCTATATGGCCTTTCATCTTGGACTGCATTGTTGAGGTGACATGACTGATTGAAGACATGAAAATATGTAAATTTTGTGGCAGACTTTATTCTAAAGGCACCAACTTTGCGAAAATGACTCTAGGCATTCCAACAAAAGCACCCAGACTAAACAACCTCCCCTTCTTACCCAGTGCGCCTTCAAGAGAAAATGATACAATGCGTAGAATGAGAATGTGTTCTGTGGTTTGTGGAGATACTGTATTAGGCTGATGTGCTGAAGGCTGAAGTTTCTAGTGGCTTCCTTTGTGCCATCGGACATGCATCTCAATACCAGAAGTCACAATGCGAAGGTTTTGTTTCGCAACCCTGGTGACTTGCTCAGCCTTGAAACACTGTATATATTGTATTTTACTTGTCGTTACTGGGGATCATTTATTTGTGTTACTGAACTCACTGGGAATTTGGGGATTCTCCCAAAGTGAACTGGCTCAAACACATGAAGATTTTATTAATCTGTGATTAAGACTGTCTGCTCTGTGATTGTTTAAGGCTGAGCTTGTTTCACAGCGCTGCTGATCCTCCACATTCAGTCGTGTCTGAACTGAGTCATGACAGCCTCCACACTTCTCAGGCCGTCTGCGACAGTGTGAATTCTGAGGACAGTTGTGCCAGGTGGGACCAGCTTGGAGAAGCTCTCCAAGTGGACTGAACACTGGCCCTGGCACAGGGCATTATCCAACAGGAAGAGGAACAGATGGCGCAAATTATGTATCTCTAAACCTTTCTGCAGTTCTGGTTAGCTATATCTGCTGTGCTCGTTCTACTAATGTGAAATAATAGTTTCAGGTTGCAGCACACACACAAATTGCACACATGCATTAATACAGTGTAATATATACAGTGCACACACACATCCTTGCATACCTGCCAAAAATCTGTTCTTTCTTGTATTTCTCTACTATTTGTACGTCACCACAAGATAAATATTTGGTTTTAGCCGGTGGAGCTGGATGGCTCAGGCGCTCTTTGATGTCAGTCTGGAGATCAATTCGGTCATAGGTTTTCTCTGGACACGGCGCTCTCTTGACCTGAAATTCCTCAGCCTACGCTGGTAAACACTCCCACGGATCTCAAAACAAACTGTGCCCGAGCAGACAAACACGCAGGTTTGAGCAGATTGTACAGCAAGTGACATGAGGGTCATTACCATGTAAATGCACCCATTGACTCCAATCCCACTTGGTCGTAGAGTAAACACTGTAGGTATCGCAGAGAGGAGAAGCTCAGATAGGTCATGCAGAAGGTCAGAGTGTGAGCGTGTCTGGAATCCGTGCATCTTGAAATCTCTGATCTCACTTCATAACCACTTCATGGATCCAAGAGACCTCACAGGTGATGGCCATAAAACAGTTTGTGTTTTAATTGAGTTACAGTGACAGTACAGGGATCCAGACTAACTTTTTTAACGAGGAGCACAGTGGCCCCTAACTTAAAATTTTAGGAGCGCAAGCAGAAAACTTTGGGACATACACTGCAAATCCACTTCAAAGTATTTGATTTTCATTCATGATCCTCATGCACATTGGCCTGCCATCTGTAATGACAGATACCAGATTCTTTGAGTCGCCCCTTCCATGTTTCACCAGTGTTTAAAAAAAATCTGGCAAATTTACTGGTTGCACATGCACAAGTAGATGAAAGATTTACTTGCACTGTCTCAAATTCAGCAAAATGCCCCCATTTAGGTTAGTGCTTAGTCTGGAGCCCTGAAGTATAATCTGAAGTCCATCTGAATATGCAAAGCATCTGTAAAACTCCAAGCTTCACTTTGCATCTAGCTGTGGTCACTGGAATAAATTGCTTCATGGACATGTCAGCCTTAAAAATTTCAATAAAATAAACCCTCATGAACCTGAGTAACCGGATCAACCTTTATCAAACTGATACAACAAAATACTGCTAATATAGTATTACCATTAGGCAGTTCAGCTTATTAATTTGCTATATTGCTGGCAATAAGCGGGGAGCAGGGAGTACCACACCATTTTACCCAGCTGTTATTATATTTACATAATTCAGTGTCTCTGTGTTTCTGAAATTAAAGCAATTGGAGATTTTCAAACCAAGGAATCATGCAGTTCTAAAGAATCTAAATTCAATCTAAATTTTGGACTCATCCAGCAGCTGAACACACACGCTGCTTCTTTCTGCAATGGAAATCAAATCAGTAAGTTTGTCCCAGCGCAGTTGCAGAGGTTCCCATGACTCTGTGGCACTTGCACGTAGCTTTACTTTCACCCTCTGTCCCATTCATCTGCTCCTCTGTCCAGCTCTGTGAGGGAGTCAGGAGTCTCTTCCATTAGGGGAAGCCGCCATCCAGTTCTAACATTTTGGCTCATTCTCTTGCTGTAGAATAAATCACTGACCAATCAGTCTGACAGCAACATACAACACTACTCCCTGCCTTTGACAAACCAAGAGTTTATACCTGTAGGAATACACGTTTCACTTTCAAGGTTTCATTTACTTCCATTACTGCATTTAAAGTGAACCAGATTCATCATCCCTGAAAGAGGCGTTCTATGAAATTTAGATTTTTCAGACTTGGTGACCTAATTGGTGACCTTTGGTTTTTATAACTTGGACAGTTTACTGCTTACCTTTGTAACATTTAATGTTATTGACTGGACTTGAACTGCTTACAATAAAAACTCGAAAAAAGGGGGTGTTCTTAAACATGAGCTGTAGTGAATGCTTGCTGTAGCAACACTGTGAACAAGACTCATGTCATCACTTTCCAATGGGGACTCACTGAAGCCTACAATCTGAAGCTGTAGCACTGCTGAGAGTGTATTATAACCTCTTGTAATATAAAGTCAACAACGGTCAAGATTCTTGGCAAGCGATGACCACCACCACCCTCTGCCAGCTATAAATCACATTTGATTGGGAAATAAAACGTACAAATACGAGCCTCTTTAATTGTGATTGTAATCGCCTCATGTGTAATTGGTTGATAATTGATGGTAGGAATAATGCAGAGATGTAAAGGACTTGCTGTGGGTTAAGTAGTAACCCTTCCCATGAACCCAGGAATATTTCTTCAAAAATACAGTAGCTAAGATTGTAATCCTGAGTGAACACAAAGGTGGTTGTTTTTATCATCAGTCTGTGCACTAGTAGGACAGGGAGCAGGATAGAACAGCAGTCCTCCTGTTTCTACTGGTTCAGCACACACACACATACACAGAGATGTACACCCGCACCCCCCTGAGGCAGTTGAGGAGTCCAACCTTGGCACTGCCCCAAGACATGAGGGGCAGCTGTGTTTCTCAGGCACAGAGCTGGAGGAGCTCTCCTCACCCTCCTCCCCATTTCCTGCTCGCACTGCCTGCCTCTCCCATTCCTGATTTTCTGCCTCTGCACAAAGCAGGCCACACTCAGTGTTTTAAAGGGTTACTGGACCAGCACCCCCCCCACACACACACACACACATACACACTCTTCAAAAACCCAAGGAGCTAACCACTCACTGTCTTCAGAGAAGAATTAAGAGATAAAGAGAAAGAGAAAGAGAGAGGGAGGGCACAGCAGAGTCCCAGAATGCTCTAAGTTCAGACTGGGTGACACTTGTTAGGAGTTGCATAACAAGACATTTACTGGAATCAGGGAGCCGCAGGCCAAAGTCTGGTGCCACTGGTTAGTCAGCGGAACTGTGAGGCACTGTGTTAGAGATATGTGGGACGCTAGTCTCCTGTGTGTGCGTGCGTGTATGTGTGTGTGTGAGCGCACATAACCTGGGCCTCATAATTAAAGCCCTGCTGCTGGCAGATGCACAGACACGATGGCAGGCAGACAGACAGGCCGACACAGGGAACATTCCAGCACAGGCTTTTATATCTTTTTATTGTGGGATGATATTCTGCCTTTTCTTTTCTCCTCAGCTGATTTTAATCCAGTATCTCCTTACAACTCTCTTTGGCTTTTTATATCACTTAGTGCTTTTATGTGCTGAATCATTATGGCTGGCACCACCATGGGTGTTAAAAAGCAGCTGTGAGTATTGATGGACACTACCTGTTAATCTGTGTTCTGCTCTGTTAGATGCTCCAGTTGATACAAGTACTGCAACAGCAATTATTTGAAATATCAATTAACATATTGTTAATTTATTTTTTATTACTAAGATTTTATAAGCCAAAAACAGTTGTAATTAAAGTAGTGCTGTCAAGCGATTAAAATCTTTAATCATGATTAATCTCAGAATTTTTCTGAGTGAATCGCGATTAATCGCAGTTTTTTTTTCCTTTTTTGCTTGAAATAACACAAACTCAGTGTATTGTGTTGTAGCAATATGAATGGAAACTATAAGCAACATCCAGTGATGTAATACCAGTGGTATTTAAAAGAAGAACAAGTTCTCTAGCGTAGGAACACGAGGAACAAAAACATGCAGAGTTTTCTGTAACATCATAAGACGGTTCACCACCCCCTGCCCAAGCTGAATGTTTGGGCAGTTAAAAAAACAAAAAACAAAAAAACAACAACTCCTCTGGTCTCCTTTAAGCAGCAGCTCTATGTCGTGCGCGGCAACAACAACATCTTTCTACAAATGCACGATCGTTCATGTGATATGTGCAGGGCCAGAGTGGGACCCCTTTTCAGCCCAGGAGTTTCATGCCTCAGACCGGCCCATGGAAATCCAGCTGCAGAAATAAGTGGGCGTGGAGGAGCACACACAGAGGCCTACACACCTGTCTGAGTGGTCACTTCTGGAGAGAAGCAGCAGAATGGGAATAAATGACAATAACAGATGTATGGACATTTTACATTTTGCCTGGATGCTCTGTTGAACTCACTCTTTCTCTGTCCTGGAGCTGTCAGTCTCATAACGCACTGACTCACCCACAGAGACCTTAAACTCACCACTGAGACCTTAAACTCAGAATGAAGAATGATGTTCCGATGGGCAGCGATGCTGTTAGCGCCGTAGAGATGTGTTGACCGAATAGCCTACTCGATTACGTTTTTTGTGACATTTACCAGTAGCCTACTGAAGCGGTATGATGTGATATGAATGAGAACAAGCTCAGCCCTGGGGGGCCGTGCCCAGTGTTATAGCTGGTGTTATGTGGCATTGTGTGTCTTTGTCTTTTGGAGGCGGCCCAGGAACAGCGGTAGCAGGATACTTGATGTTTCAGCGCTGTGCCATGACTGAACATTGGCAAAAAAAAAGAAAAAAAGTTACAATTAAGGTGTGATAAATACGTAACGCCATTAATTAAATAATGGGTTAACGCTGTAAAGACACATTAACTTTGACAGTCCTAAATTAAAGTATAAAAAATCTGAATGTGACCACTTTAAAAGAGCTATTTGTAAATTATGCTATTGTTACATAGCCAACATCGGCATATTGCTGCATAGCCAACATTAGCTGTTTACTCTGCAGTCTAGAGGAAGCGTTCAGTGTCAAACTTCTTTTCCTCACCAAGACCTCCAGCAGTGGAAAGCAACGCCATAGTAAACTTGTTTCTGTCGTGTTGTTTTTTGTCTACTGAAGCTAGCACTGGCCTGCCTGACCACTTTCCAATAGCAACTGACTGTAGCAGTCTGCCCCGAAGATGTAGCGCTGCGTATTGGTATTGTAACCTCTTGTATCGTGAAGACAGTGATGGCTGAAGCTCTTGTTCAGCTGTAAAGAATACCTCAAAGAGGCCCTTTAAAGTTCCAGCTTTCTTACATTTGAGATGAACCAGAAAATTCTGCTTCATAAATGACCTAACAGATCAAAACAAATCCAGTTGAATAACTATTACAAGTAGATCCACTTGTTTATGTCCTGTTGGCCCAGCTTGGGGTGATATTTGAGGCAGTCGAGTGGAAAATATTGTCATTTTTCAAAGTGATGTAACCGTGCTCAATCACACTGATGAGATTGAGCAACAGTGTAAAACTAGTAGCCCCACAGATTATTTCACAACCTCATGTTTTTATCATGTTCTGCTCCGTGTTTGTTTTCCTCCCAGCCCCACCGTCGGTACTCTGTGTTGTTGTCTGTCTCCTATTCCCTTCACCAAAAAAACATCTGAGTAATTAATCCCTGGCTCCAACCCCAACAGACTGAAATAAAAAAAAAAAGTGACAGGAAAGCAGGTCAGTGTGGCACAGCAGGGATATCAAATGGTGTTTTAATGTTTTCATCTGTGTGTGGCACATGCATGCTTATTTATGGATCCAGCCATTCTGTAGCCATGAAGTCACATCAAATGAGTATCCCATGTGCTGGTGCTGTCTGGGTCATAGTTCGCAGTAAATTGCAGTAAACCTTTTAACAGCATGTCCAGAACGCTGTGGGATGAAGCCATCGGGCTATGACAGACACATACCACTCTGGAGATCATGTCTGTCTACTATGCAAGTATGTCTGGTTGTCAAAGAGACTCGATAGTTTACAGATCCCAAAAAAGTGAAGTTTGAAAAAAGAGTTTGTATTCTGTTGGGTCACTGCTCTGCATGCCATGGTTTCCACTCAGATGTCTCAATAACATGTAGATTTAATATGTAAACAAGTTTTATCCCGTACCTGTTTGGGCATATTAATTTGTGAAAAACATCTTTTATAATTTATAAAAATGTTATGTAATGAATTGCAGTGAAGCAAAAGAAAATGTTCCATTACAAAATAGGTGAAAGGCTTCTTTCCAGTTATTTAATCATTCTCTTTATCTACAGTATCCTTCATTGTTATTTAAATGTCCTGCATTGTTTTTTTGCTTTAAAAACCTTGAATGAATGAAGCCAAATTTAAAATACAACTGTTTACTGTTTACAGTTGTTAAAATAAAACTAGCTTCTCAAACCAGACAAAAAATAAGTTAAACATAGTTGATGAGAGCATGATCTGTTGAAACTGTGAGTTTCCTGAGCTGAGGAGCTGAACTCACAGTATTAGAAGTGATATTTTTAACCTCTGTTAGTGCTACAGCTGATAACTTTACACTTAAAGTGCCTGTATCTCACTGGAAAGGACCCAGGAAAATCCCTGTGAAGTGCTCCTTTCATTTAGTGAAGTCAAACAAATCATGTCAAATGTGTACACGGGTGTTTCCAACCCACCTCAGACACTGGCATCACACAACCCTGCAGCACTCCCGCCAGAGTTTTGTTTTGTCAGTCCTTTTTTCTGGCTGTAGACCAGAGGACAGATCAGCTTAGCCTCCAGTAACTGCACAGTGTAAGTGATACAAAAAAAAAAAAGATACCAGCAGAGAGTAGAGCTTCATTCAGCAGGACAGAGGAGAGATGCCCACGCAGGCTGCTTTACGCTAGAGTTGAAAAGATAGAGTTGACATCCAGCTCCATGGCCAGGTAAACAGTGATTTGGGATGAGTCAGACTGTTTTGTTTTTCTCAGTGCGGGTTTGGTAGTAGTGGTATGAGAGCATGTGATCGTCTGTTTTGGCAGTGGGTTTGCCCGGGCATGGTGGTTTGTCTCACAGAATACACTGCGGCTGTTTCTGCTATCACAACTTCTCATCAGTCAGAAAATTGGAAAAAATCCTTTGTGGGGTTAACAGGAAGGCCTCTGCATTGTTGTATGGTGTGAGAAGAGGAACTACTGTACAGATTTAAAATTATTTCACCATGCAAGTGAGAAGTGAAAACCCTCGGCGCTTGTTCGCACTTGAAAAATGTGGTGCCCCATCAATTTCTCATAGTTTTTGTTTGTGCGTGTCTGTGTTTTTGTGTGAAGTGGCTGCACACGGGGAGTGAGCAGAGCAGCACTTTTACGGGACAGCTCGCTGCTGAGGGCCCCAAACCACAGGCATTACCCAGACCCACATTGTTGTGCAACTCCCGCCCTAAAGCGATTATGCACGGTGCCTGTCAGACTGGCCTGGCATTATCACACAATCACACATGCATTCAGACCCTCTATCACATATATGAACACTCACTGGGAGTTCTGCAGCTGGCTGGCATGGGTGGAAATTTAAATGAGCACTTTAATCAGAAGTGCCGTAATGATTGTGCGTCAGACGGCTGGTTTCCCGCTTCTGTTGCCACAGGAACTAATAGTTTGTTTTGAGGTCAAAGTGCATAACAGCATAACCAAGGCACCCTCAGGAGTGTGCACTTTAGGTTTGCATTGGTGTTGCAATATTGTAGCATTATTGTCTCTGTTGTATAGTGAGACTCTTGGCTGACATAGTGTTTATAAAAGGAACACCCCACAGAGGGGAGAGGTTACTGGCAGTTAGGTTTCAGCTTGACATCATCCTCTACTAGCTCACACCACATGAAATCAAACTGATTTGGAGTCCAGTATACATTTCTCTTTGCCACTTCCAGAGAAAGTGTGGGATGTTGTTTTCTCACCACACAGACTGATATCTGAGATTAACGAAAATCTAGGTTTCCCGGGAGTATTAATGCTAGATGTACGCACACTTTGGAGTGTAGAGGTAGTCCACTGTCTGAGGGTGGCGTCTTTAGTTTCTAGTGTGGCTCCCCATTCAGGTTCCAGGAAATGCTGTAGTGCCTGTCAGGCAGCTTAGACATGTAGCCACACGTGCACTCATTTTTCTCCTACTGATTCGTCATTCACATCCTGATCGACGCAATTGACAAGAGGGATGCCAAAGAAATAAAAGGATTCTTAATCTTGTCACAACACCGGATTTTGTGTTCAGAGGTAAAGAATCCAGTGTCACTGTTTTAAAGACAGTTTTATTCTGCTTAACAAAAATGGAAATTGTCTGTGCATCTACAAACCCCATATCCTCTATTCTGTGCTAATATTAATGGCTTTTATCATCCGCAGATGCAACTCTTCTCATTTCTCTGTAGCTCTCTTGATAGCGAAAAAGAAAATAACTCCAGTAGCATCTCAACTTTATTAATTTAATGCTGCAGAAGTGGAATGTAAGAATCATCAGGTAAGAAAGTAACACAGCGTGACGCTGGATTCAGTGGCTTCTTCCTCTTCCAGCATTTCCTTCTTTGTTTTTTCTTCCTTTTTTCTTTTTTTTTTTACTTCTTAACTCCACTCAGAGTTGGGAAATGCCAATCGCCTCCTCTATGGGATAATTTAAATCACTGTGTTACCCATATAGAGATGTGGAGGTGATCGCTCTGTGGTTCACTCACAATCAGCTAAATAATACTTGATTCAAATAGAGCCAAAGTAAATGCTGGAGTGAGGCTTTGGTTTACTCATGTGCACCTCCTGTCCTGACCTGTACGGCTGCCAGCTTGATAATGGCCCCTCTGATTCTGGATGCCAAGTCCAGGTCTTGGTGCCCTGGGTTAATGTCACACTTACAGTCTACTGTTCCTCTCAGAAATATGACCTCTGACTGTGACACGTGAGCGTTTTTATTTATATTCATTGGTGAATGTTGAGCAGCATTTTTTTTTTGTTATACATGCTGATTTATTTGTTCAAAGGGAAATTAGAACACTAATGACTTTTAAGCTTTTAATTTTTTTTCAGGCAGCTGAATAACACAGTATCACACAGCAGCTGTCCTTGTGAGACTTTCAGTTGGAGCAACAACACAGAACACTGAATGTGTTTTTTTTTCCATTGGCGCCAGTGTAATGGCAACAAGGTCAAATAGCGAAAACTTTAATGATAATTAAAAAAAGATTAAAATCCAACATTTTTAAAGAAGTGTCCATGACGAATAATAATTATGTTGACAACATTTGTTTTTCATATCTAACAGTGCGCAGAGTCATCTTGTAGTTTACTTGCTCACTTAAAGAAAGTCCCTGGCACATGTTGAAATATTATAAAACATTTATTTATTTTGTGATGTGTCACTGTTATTTCCTTTTCATAATGAGCCTATAAAAAACACTTTCTGATAAAAGAAGGACTGTAATGGTCCCAGCAGTCTTCTTTTGATGTTTTTTCCTCTCAGAATGATTTTTTTTTAAATGGCAGAAAATGAGTCACACTAGTTTTACCAGTACCAGTAAACAGGTAAGTACATTGCAGCCAGATTTACAGACTCCTTTATAGACATTATAAATATCTTTGGAGAGGTAAAGCATCAGGGACAAAACATTTAAGACCACTTGTTGCCAACTACTGGCACTCTTACTTTTGAGCAATACGAGTAAATTACCTGCACGAAGGAAGGGCAGCAAAATGGCGTTCCACACTGCTTCTTTGAAGAGATACCTTTCTTGTGACTTTAGGCTCAGGCCATGATATATCACACTCACGCAGCAGCTGTTAACTTACTAGGCTAGAATCAACATTGTGAATCCAGCATCAAACTTGCTTGCTTTACTCACCGAGCACTGTCTTCAGTGGTGGAAGGCAATTCCAATGTTAACGCTTGTCTGTACAGTATCATGACTTTTCTTCTCCTGAAATTAGCACGCTAACCAGCAAGCTGCAGCCTTTTTCCGGTAGCAACAATGCAGCACCCAATCTGACCTGAAGGTGTAGTAGTGCTCTGAGAGAGTATTCTTTTTTTATGTATATTTTTTGGGCTTTTTGCCTTTAATTGATAGTATAGTCAAGGGGAGGCCTCTGCCTCTGCATACAGGGCGCCTGCTCAACCCACTGAGCTAAACAGCGCCCCCTGAGATAGCATCCTAACCCTATTAGTATAATAAAGACAACAATGGCTGAAGCTGTTGTCAAGAGACAATCACCACCGCCTGCTCCCAGGAAGAAAACACGTGTGGTGACCGAGAAAACATATAAATAGCCCTTTTAATGTTTTATAGTAGATTTTTCATGAAGAAAGCCAATATGACACTACAAAGATATGGCTATTACACAGATAAGACACACCAATGGAGGGAAAGACAGGCAATGTTACAGTTGATAGACTTTCATTTTTTTTCTTTCCTTTTTTAAACAAAGAATATCCCTAACAGGAACAGACACCAGAAGTGAATATTGTGAGTCCAACAATGACCTTGTTATATAACAAAGAGAAGAGGGCAGAGGCGTTGTGAGTCCAGGAATGACCTTATTGTGTCCTGTAAGCCACTCCCTCCCCTGTTCAGTCATGACAGAAGAAGAAGAATGCATTTATCTTTTCTAAAGGTGGAATAATTGCCCATGACACTTAAGCTCCTGCGTGTAAATTCAAGTGGAAGTTCAAGTGGAAAATTGTATCAATCTTGCAATAGGTTTTGGACAGTAACCAAAACCTAACCAAAAAATTGTTATCTGTCCTTCCAGCCAATCAGTTTGCACAAGATTTCATGATGATACCTTGATAGAGGTGAATGAGTAAGGAATTTCTAAATAGTCTATGTTTTCCTCCTCATCTCATCCACACATCCCACTCCTGAACCCCATAAACAAGGACTCACGTATTGTGTTAAATATTTTCCCTCGTATAGGTTTTTTTCATTGAGACAGTTTAAAGATTATGTGTTTTTTTATCTCAGTGTAGTTCAATGTAATAAAACTCTGAAAGATGAAGCCCAGTGAGAAATCCTCTCATCTCTGTAACCAAATTTATTGTTGGAATCAACATCCAGCCATAAAACAGCTTGGGGATATCCCTATGTTTGCTAGGTTGAACTAGGGTAACACACACACACACACAGGCGCGCACACACACACACACACACACACACCCCCACCCTCCTTCCCGTGGTGGGTCAGGCCTGTAGATGCAAGCCGCCACACAGGCACCCAGCAGTGGTCCACACACTGCATCTTTATCCGGGCAGAGCAGGCAGCAGCCCAGCCCAGCCGCTCTGCTGATCAGAGGCGAAAAATATCCCCGCTCCACAGACACAGCTCTGTGCATTTACAGACTCACATTGTGTTGCACATAGCAACACATGCACATATTTTAGCATGGTAAGCTTTGCCAGCACAACCCAGGCCCTGTCTGTACACATGAGCTACGTGCTGCTTAAGTCTGAGTCAGGAAATAAGCAAGCACAAGAGAGAGCTCAGCATGTAAACACCAAGCTCTGATTGCTGCTGCTCACATGCTGCTGGGACATTATTTTAGAAATATGTGTAACGGTTACCATAAAAACACGTGTGTAGTCAGAATAAAATACAGAATTTAATGTGAATCACTATGCAGCCAACATTTATGAGCCCTCAAGCTCAGGTGACGTAAGGTCACTATGGTTAAATCAATTTAACACGTGCTTGCATCCCTCTCAAAATATTTGAAACATTTGAAACTGTGGAAAACAGTTTAAAAACTCATACAAAGATGATTCTTTGCTTGGGAACGTTTTTCTGAGAGTTGAAGCTGAATCACTGATGATATCACCGCATACCTATCAGAGCATCAACAGTATAACATTTCTTGAATAACACCGCAGAAGAGAAACTCAATGCAAATGCAAATTGACAGCTTGGCTATTCTTATGAAGTAAAAGCATATTTGATTTCTGCATTTTTTCAGCTTAACTGAGTTTAAACTTTTCAAGGACAGCCTGACGAATCCAAGTGTGAGACATGGCCAAACCAAAGGGAAGTAGCAGATGATTTATTATTCTCTCACCAAAGTTCTGTTTGTTTGGATCCATTATGAGGGCAAAGCTTAAGTGGGGAACTGTTTCTAAGATGTACAGTAAGAGTTTTATCTGCCATTGTAATCCTTCTGGAAAAGCCCTACCTGGACAAGGCCCTCCTCTTTCCTTTTTCCTCTTGTTTTGCCCAGTCAGACTACACAGTTTTGATTAGGAAGTGGTGGCTCTTGAACTCACTGTTTTCTTCAGCAAGTTACTTACGTAGCACCCGCCAGGGCCTCATTTTGCAGTGTTTTGCATAGAAACCAGAGGCATCGGTGGGATCAGTATCAGGACTGGCCAGCTCTTCCTGTGCGGATACAATGCAGCAGGAAGTTCTGCTAATAGCCCCTCCACTCCGCCACCCGTCTCACACTATCATACTGCAATGAAAGATCCTGGAGTGTCAGTGGCTTAGCTGCTTCTCACAGTGTGCACAAAACCTCTCACTGACTATTTGTCATTTGCCTGCAGCGTCTGTGAGACCGATCAATCTTCAGCTTAACCAATCACCATCCGCTCAGGCTTCCAAGTTCAGCTGTGTGTGTG
>OMNW01035232.1:24224-34611 GCA_900303245.1 Selene dorsalis | reverse complement strand
TACAGAGATTATTATTATTATTTTTATTTTTATTTTTTTTTTACATCTACATCTGTGTGTGTATTACAGGCTTGCGGGGGCTCATGATAGCAGTGATGATGGCGGCTCTGATGTCTTCACTGACCTCCATCTTCAACAGCAGCTCCACACTCTTCACCATGGACATCTGGAAGAAACATCGCCCCCGGGCCTCAGAGAGAGAGCTGCTATTGGTCGGCAGGTACATTACATATGCATGGAGGGGCCCAGAGGGCGGCCCAGTGGTCAGAGGATACTTATTTTGTTTTTGTGTCGTTGAGTAATATTTTAAAAACCCTCCCAGTGCTGTTGTGTGTGAACTGTTGACACAAGGATCGATAAAGAGAAGCGTTGCTAGTGAAGAAGGTGAAAGAGATGCGCTGTATGTGTCTGTTGCAGGATAGTGACAGTGATCTTGGTGGTGGTGAGCGTGGTGTGGATCCCCATCCTTCAGTCGGCCAACAGTGGCCAACTGTATGTTTACATCCAGTCTGTGACGAGCTACCTGGCTCCACCGGTCACTGCTGTTTTCACACTGGCAGTCTTCTGGAAGAGGACCAATGAGCAAGTCAGTAACTCACACAGAAAAACAAATGCGTACATATTTCCATTGAGCCTTACAGCTTCATTTTATTATCTGTTAATCGGACTTTTAATCACTGCAAGGTTTTTTTTAGAAGAAAGAGGAGAAAAACTGAAAATCCTCACATTTTTGAAGCTGCAGCTACTGAATTTTTGGCAGTTTCACTTAATAAAAGTCCTTAAAAGGCAATAAGTCCTTAGGATCTGTTGTAGTCAGTGTTGATGTTTTTCCTCTTTGCACTGATTGTCCTTTCTCCCACACCATACTGGAGTGCAGTTTTATTAGTCTCACATGGGAGCCAGCTAAGTGCAAACATCCCTTACTGCTTGGTGTGGACTCTCGTGTGAATATGTGTGTATATGTGTGTGTGTGTTGTGAAATGCATTGTGTATTATTTCCTCTGCAGGGACCGACATGAACATGCTGCACTTTCACTGCAATAAATGAAAGTGATTGTTTGTGTCTGATAACAAAGTAAAGTGTGGAGATGTGTGATGATTAGAAGATAAAGATAACAGAGTTGGTAAAAGGAGTGGTGCAGTCACAGTGTGGAGCAGCACATAGATGAGATACTCTTAAACAGCCAGTATAGACCAGTCATCTGGATTGTCAAGATTCAATCCATGCGTTATTACAGCATGTCCTGGGTGTGTCCGCACTTTGCTGGAACGCTGTTCAACCACTGAAATGAGGAGGATTTTATCTGGGTTTTTTCTTTTTTTTCTTTTTTGAGATTCAAAGGCCTTTATTCGCCTTCTTTGTAATGTATCTTACTCTTGAATGACACTACAGTATCTGCTTTATTTTAGTTTTCACTTTTATAACACTGGGTTTACAATTAACTTGCCTTGGGGGAATATATGAGCTCGCAATGGCCCAGTAAATACTGACCAGGGGAATTTGCAGGTGGAAGGACGTCTTTGTTGTATGAAATCAGTGCCTGTGTTGTGGAGAGCAATGTCAGGCTGCAATGTCAAGTCCCACTGTCCCAATGTCAGATAAAAGGACTCCAGCCTCAGCTGCATTTGAGTGTATTGCTAGCAGATGCTGTCATGCTAATACAATTACTTAAAACATTATACCTGATTACCATCTGCATGGAGAATTTAGATAGTGTCACGATAGCCTCAAGCTTTGTTTCACATCAGTGTACATTCCTAGAAATGTAGTAATGTAGAAATGTAGAAAGTTACCACAAGATGACTAAAAACTTTCACTTTTATCCATATTAAGCGTTGTATAAATTACATACGCTTTTAAATCCTGTAAAAAGACCAAACATCTGCTGACTGGAGAAGTTTAACATGTCATGACTAACTGTTTCTTTGAGTTGACAGCTGTAAAGAAAAGTTATGGAGAAGGGTCAACAACCCTGTTACGCAAGAGGTGCGAGCTTTTTATTTGTTCAGCTAAACACAGTGAATGTATCGCTTTAAGAATCTAAAAAGTGTTGACTCATGGGTTCAAAGGCAACATGGCAGTGCACAGGATCCGTCACACGCTGATGCTGTGGAGAGCAGACTTATTACGTGAGAATATACCGTGCTCTTTGAACCATACAGAGCTGCAGTTGTAAGTCATCAAAACTTTAATAGACCTTGTAATTACAGTGGCACTGTGTCTGTAGACAGTGTGCGTCTAATGGATTAATCTTTTTCTGCCTTTGTATTAAAATATGTTAGGAATTCATTCCTTATTTATAGGAGCTAAAACCAGAAAAAAAGGTTTGCAACATGACAACAAATATTTCTGGTTTCCATAAATGATTTTGTTCACATGTGGATAAATACATCAAAGAGGAAGGGTATAACGAAGGAGGGAGAGAAAGGAAAAGAAAGAAAGAATAACAAGTGAAGCAGAAGTATAAATGTTTGCTTTGTGTGCTTTGAGAAAGTGACTCCATGTGTGTTAAGTCGAACTGAACCGATCACATTCTTGGGTGAAGGTTGAAAGGAGACGCAGAGCGATGATTACTTGTGACGCTGAACACGTGTGTAAATGTCCTGCACGACAAAGATGACAAATTATAATGGTGAGAAAATGAGAGTGAGCAGTGAGTTATGAGCCCAGACACTCCCAGCTGTGACCGGGGGCTGCAATCATGCAGGCATGCACTGTCATCTGTATATACTGTACATGTTATGTGTGTGTGTGTGTATGTTTACAGGGTGCTTTCTGGGGCCTGATGGTGGGTTTGGTGGTGGGTGTGTGTCGGATGGTGCTGGAGTTTGCGTTCCCTCCCCCCAGATGTGGCATTGTGGATTCTGCACCTGCAGTGCTGCGTGGCGTCCACTACCTCCACTTCGCCATTCTGCTCTGTGGGCTCACTGCTATCGTGGTTACTATAGTATCACTGCTCACGCCCCCGCCCACCCCCGAACAGGTGTGTGTACACATGGCTACAGTAAATATCAGCATTATTAGGTAGGTGAGCTTATCTAAGCCGTTTTTTTCTGTGGATACACTTGTCATGGTGACTACTGAAACAAAAAACTGAGATGAATCGGAGGTAGAGAAACAGGCAGCTGAACATTTGAGAGCAGATCATATAAGGCTGGCTCATTAAGGCACAGTCAAACAGGCCGTGCCTGTCTAAATCCGGAGGATCACCGATCAATTACAGAGGGCAGTGGAAGTATTAATGCACCGTAGAAGTATTGTTGCACATGATATGCCACATCAAATGCTTTATATTTCCATTGTCATTAATTTAGGTCACACATGTGTCACAGCTGACACTACTCTGGCCTCTGTATCAACTCAAAATGCAAACATCAGGAAAAGACTAATCTGCAGCCATGGGTTCAAATCCGACCTGTGGCCCTTTGCTGCATGTCACCACCTCTCTCACCCACTTTTCTCTCTTCACTGCTCTGTCAAAATAACTTGTTGTGTTATATGTGGCTTCAGATAGGCAGGTTGGCAGGTAGATTTTGTGAATGAGCCTTCGTAGCTGTTTCCTTTTTTCTCTAGTTGTTGTGCTAAGCTAAGCTCACACATCAAAGGCCTCTCAGTCTTCTCCTTTAGCGTTCTGTCAGAAAGCAAATCAACATAAGGATTAAGTCTCATAAACTGTATTTATACCAAATAACTAGTTGGTAAATCAGATGTTGTTGTTGCATCCCCTTCCTTTTCTCTCACAGGTGTGTAACCTGACCTGGTGGACAATAACTGAGGAGTCTCAGAGAGAAATTCCTCTACAGAAAGTGTCCTCCGTCAGCCACCGTATCTCTCAGGGTGAGAATACCCCCACCACCTAAAACAATAATAAAACAGAACCAGCCGTCGTATGATGAATAGTCATCTACACACATACACACACACACAAACTTGGCTACAGTTATTTTTTCAGTAACTTCCTGTATTTGCTCTGTGTGTCTGATGCTGCAGGCTCTGAGCCAACTCGACGGGTGACCTGTAGTCAGGGGGTCGGTGCATGCATCGCAGCAATACGGGGATCACAGGAGACTCCACCTCCCAGAGTTCCCAGTGTGAGAGAGAGTGTCTTCTGGTCCAGATTCTGCTGTGCTAATGCGCTCCTGCTGATCAGCATTAACATTTTTCTCTATGCATACTTTGCCTGAGTGAAGACTCACAGTGAACATCCTGCCTCACCCTCACGCTGAACGCCTGCCAGTCCCCCGCAACATGAACTAAAAAGTGCCTGCCTGCCAAACAGCGGCTGATTCCTTCAGTTCCAGGAAGGTGGCGAAACAAACAGATTGTTGAGCAGATTTGACCTAGAAGTCACTGCAGTATATTTCCACAAAGAAAGTGCTGCAGTTGAAGTTTCTGGTGCTGTACAAACATCCACATCTAAAAATAGAGAATAGAGTTTTCATTCAGGTAAAACATGCAAAATATCATGAGAAAACAGTGAAATATGTAAGAAGACAATGTTTTTAAATCATGAGCAGCGCAGGCTGTGTTTTGAGTTGTCAGTATTTCTTCGTTATGTGTATTATTTTAACACTGCCCCACTGTAGGACATCAGATTCTTCTAATTGTTGTAACTGAGCTTTAAAGTCTCAGGAGGGTTTTGTTTCATCTCAAAGCTAAAAGTATACACTAATTTAATATATTAAGAACATAACTGTGTGGTTATATCTGTAGGTTATATGTGACTATTAATTTCAATTTAATTAAGAATTTATGTATGTGTATTATAATTATAGTTTGTTGAAGGCCTTATATCTGAGAATCAAGGTTTTGTGAACCTTTAGTTATTGTTGTAGTGTTTCATCCTATTAAGTTTTTGTAAGTCGTCACGTACATTTATAGATGGGACACAGTCAAAACCCCAAATGCAGCCAAATTAGGTTAAGATAATCACAGGGGTTTTTTTTATTCATTTTTGCATTTTTACAAATTTTATCAGGGCTGGAAAGTAGATGCAGTCTACCTAACACACGTGGCATTAACCTCAAGGCTGAGAAACTGTTAAAACGTCTATACTGTGTATGTGAGTTCATTTTTGTATGGCTGCAATCCATTGAGAAGTATTGAGAGGCACACATTGTTTGGATGTAGGGCACTCATGTCAGTAAAAAGACAAAATATCTTCATCAAAGGTTGTTTTTTTGTTTTTTTTTTGTCTTGTGATACACCTAATAAATGTATGCATCAAAACGACACATTTGTCCATAAATGCAGGTTTATAACCAGATGGATGATATCGCTCTTTATTCTACGTCTGTACAGTGTTCTCACATTTACCACAAGATGTTGAAACATTAAGTCAAATTTCACATTTCAATACAGACCAAAAAAAGGACACAAAAACAGACAGAGGCTCACATTAGGACAACAGTTATTAAATTAATCTGTAATTCTTGGTTGATTAGTTTGAAAAATATGAAAACCACGGGACCCACAGTGACATCTTTGTGTGTGTGTGTGTGTGTGTTCAGTTATAATGACATAAAAACAATGGAAAGTAGTAAATCTCCACATGTGAGCAGCTAAAACCAGAAAATAATCCTCACCTGTGCTTGATAACCGACATAAATGATCAAAGTCCCGTCCCTGAAAGCCTGTTATAGTGTGTTAAAAATCATCTATTAAATGTCTGTTTACTAACGAGAACAGAAATAAACACATTTCTCACATTAATTGACTAAAATGATGCAAACTTTGGCTGAAAATACAGTCTCCAGGTAAGACCACATAACTTACTGTAAGAAGCTTGAGTGAGAAAATAGGTTTTTACATCCTTTAATCAATTATTGGATTCACTGTTTCAGCTCTAGTTCAGTAAGGTTAAGTCACAGCAACCCAGTGGGTGAGTGTCAGCAGTGGAACCACAGTACTGAGGGTGCTGGTCTGATATGGTGTCAGTGGTACAGCAGTTGGACGTACTCTGGTGGAAAGATGCCGACTCGGCCTCGACAGCGCCCCCTCCAGGTCAGTGAACTGGAGCAGTCCAGCAGGTCTATTATATCTCCACGCAGGAAGTGGAGGTGGGCGGTTTGAGGAGGGGTGTAGTCACAGAGGGCATGAGCCAGACGAGGTTTCTAGATGAAGACAGAGCAGAGAGTCGTGACATCATCAGACAAGCAGACGAGGATTTAACAGAAATAAAAGGTGTTTATTTAAATTTAAAAAAAAAACTTGATGGTTTGTCATACTCCCAAAACTGGTTCCAGCAGACACGGGGAGCTTCCTCTCTCCAGGTGAGAGTGGAGGCGGGGTGAGAGGAGGGACTCCTGCGAGCTGCTTTTATAAGGGTTGGGGTAGGGGTTAGATCCAGGGTGGGCCAGCAGGCGAGGGGACGAGGGAGGGTCTCTGAGGAAGACCACTCTCTCCACGCCGATGCTGTGAGTCCTGTAGAAATCCACCAAGCGGTTCAGGGAGCAGAATGACTCGTCCCAGATGCAGTACTGACCACCCCCCTCCAGGACTCGGAAATGTTCAACCCTGTCACCATAGCTGCAGAATAAAGAGAGATGGGTAAGAGGAAAAAGAAGTGAGACAGGTGCTGTTCGCTCCAACACCTGCCCCTGCTCCTTTCTTTGTCCTCTGTCTTTGTTTAGGAATACACAAAAGCTCGTTCTGCAAACTGCAGCACAAACCACAGGCCTCTGTTTGTACAGGCTCATCTCCAAGATCATCATCACTCGCTTTCTCAGAGTTTATGAACATGGACAAACTCCCAACGGTTTGCACTGAGGTGAACTATGTGAGCAAGAGTCACTGAAGACAGAGGCATCGAGGAAAGAGAGCTGAGACAGTCAACAGATGAGAAATTATTAACTGATGACTAAAAAATCATAAATAATCCATGAATTTATGAACAACAACAACAACTGGAATCAATAATCATCATAAAAAAGACCTGATAGCAAATTAATATGTAAAAACAAAATGCTCCCTTATGACAAAATGCAGGAAAAATGCTATTTACTTGCATATCAAGTGTGTTATTGTCATTTCACACTGTATTGTGTTGTACTGTGTTGTTGTGCTGCTGTGTGTCAAACGTATGTTGTTGTATGTTGTATTGTATTGTGTTGCTGGTGTGGCACAGTGCTTTGGAAAATAATTTCCCTCTAGGACATAAACGTCAAACTAACTAACTCATTTTTGGTTTATTAAAAACAAACCTTTACGGAGCCACTTTGGTGGTTACAGGTCTGAACTCTTTTCTCTTCTTTGTGGTCAGTATCTTAAAATGAAACAGATGTAGGCAGGCAGAGATTCATATTTTTACTTCGGCCTGAGGCTGCTCAGCCAAAACCTAATATATTAACAGTTGACGTTCCTTTTTCTGGCTTATTTCTGTCTATATTGTTTATATTTACTGTCTAATGTGTGACGAGTGAATAGAAATGACCACTACTTAAATACTTCCTGTAGGACAGTCACCATCTCACCAACATGATTGTTTAAACTAAGCCCTCTGTATAAAGGAGCATTACATAGACTATGACTGACTGCTGGCCCTGCCTCTTACTCAGTGCATGCTGCATGGGTAAACACATCGGATGCACAGATTGAGGCTGTTTGTATAACAGTAGATACACAACACTGCACAGAATAAAGTCAAATTGTTGTAAACTGTTGCTCTCTGCTGTTCACTCTGAGAATCACACTGTCACGCTGTCGTACTGTGTTTATGTCAGTCTCTGTGCATGTGTGTGTGTTTATGTACGTGAGTAAAATACACCTCAGTCCTCGCAGGCAGACAGATGTTGTGCGTCTTTAAACATTACTGTGTGTCCACGATGTACATGTACAGTACGTGTGTGGCATGTGTCAGTTGCGTAATGTATCTGTGTTTAAATAGAGAGTGTGTAGTATTACATAATGCCCTGGTTATTATTGAACACTTTTAATTTATCCTCAATGATTAAATGTGTCCCACGTCACTTTGCTGACCCAAATTAGACTTCCATCCACACACATGGACGCACACACACACACACACACTCACACACACTTAGTGTCTGCATGGCTGTGGTATTTTTAGCACTTTCATAGAACACATTTAAATAGTCTGGCTCTCCACTCTGCACTCACTCAACACACACACACACACACTCAATGAAACGTGGTTGCTATAACTTGTTAATGTGCTCAGTGTGATGGAAAACAAACATCCCTCTGCACACACAGTACAACACGGAGATGCTGCCGCCTGTGTTAACACTTCTGCTTGTATAGTCAGGTCCATCATGGTTTTGAGATCTGACCCAGGAGCAGATACTTTCCTCTACGGTTATAAAGCAGAGAGAGGGAGCGGTGTCCGAGAGGGGAATTCAACACATGCAAATATAACTTCTATACCACATCATACAAACATGCTGCTTCTAATTAAAGTCAATTTATGACAATGGAGCTGTCAGGTCAGTCTGCAGCATGAGCATTTGACTCGACACTGTTAGACTAATAACTCATCCTGAACGAGGATGACGTCCGTCTCTAATATGTGACATGTGGTGCTTTCACTGACCTGACGGAGACAGAAAACTCTCCTGGAGCAGATTCACTCTCCCTCACCAGAAACACCCCGGTGTCCTGCCAGCGGAGACGGCGCTCAGCCTCCAGCCTGGACACCCGCCCTGCAAACCACCTAAGACAACACACACAAGTATGTAAATTGCACCTTCATGTTTTGAGTATCACAGTGAATTTATGCTGCTCTTCAAACTGACATAGTGATAAGGAGGTTATAAATTAAAAATCAATTCAGTTATGAACATTGGATCAGACCCAAAATGGCCTTTTAGAATAGCTTTTCTATGATTTCACCACTTTGGGACTCTAAAAATGTTTTTATAGAGAAAACACTTAGTAATCAGATGAAGAAGACCACAACTTGTGAAGAGGTGTCATCACACAAGCCAAAAAAGTGGTAAGTAAAAAAAAGTACTGGCAAACCTTAATATCAGTAATTTTACAGAATGGCTTCTAATCAGTCTGTTATTTCTAAAGAGTACAACATGAACATGAGTACACAAAATTGTTTACCTATGAGGAAGGAGGGAAATGTAGTTTTCAGGAACAAAGCCACGTTTCCCCTGGATCTCTGCTGTGAGCCAGCAGGAATCATCCTCCATCTCTGTCACCTGCAACACACACACACATTTTCTTACAACATAAACACACAGCTTTCCTGTTACCTTTGTGCAAAGTTGAGGATTTAACACCTCAACATTCACACACACACACACACACACACACACTCATGCACATGTACCTTGATAACGTCCCCTTTCTGGAAACTGATCTCGTCCATTTCTGATGCTGTAAAAGAGAAAAGAGCCGTTGCCTCCATGATGAGCAGACAGAGTAGAGTACGCCACGAAAATAGTTTCACCTCATGAATGAAGAGAGGGAGTACAGCTGTGTGAGCAGAGCACAGCAGGGTGATAACACTGTTACAGGATGAGATAATCAGTGTGTGTGTGTGTGTGTGTGTAGCCGATGACATCCTGCTCATTAGTTAATGAGGAGAGTTTTCTCTGCCCGTGTGTCCCTCTGTTCTTCCATGTGACCGAGTTAGAGAGCGAGAGTGTGTGTGTGAACACGTGGAGGAAGCAACTGTCCTCCATCTTCATCTTCATCTCTGGTGTCTACACACTTTAAACTCTGGGGCTTTAATGAAGCATCACCCACCTGGGAAATCAGTGACAGTGGATGGTGGAGAAGAAAGACATAAGGAGAAAAGATGAAAATAACTCTGAGTGAAACGTGTTTCCTGCTTCTACCACAGATCTGTGCAAAGCAGGGGATTCCACAAAACCCCATTTCTCACCAACTGCAGTATTTGAGATCATGTAAAGTGAATTACACTTAAGAATAACTTAACAGTGTGCAGCTCAGGTTCATAATTCAAAATGTAATGTCACACGGAGGTGGTGAGGGAGGGTTTGTGTTGGTTGAACAAGTTTGTGCAGAAAAAAAAGCAATAAAACCAATTTCACGAAAAATTAACTGTGCGTTTATTTACAGTGGTTAATTTGTGCATAGAAAGTTTGAAGGACAGATCTCAGAAAAAAATGAGTGTTTGGTAACAAAAGAAGCAGAAAAGGAGAGTTTGCTTTTAGTTGTAGTCCCAGCTTAATGTGTATGTTTGTTTATTTTCCAAGTCGAGGTATTAAGGTAATATTTTTCTCTTCCTTTCTTTCTTTTGACCGTCATTTATCTAATGCAAATCTGTTTAATCAACACAGTTTTCTACATCATCTACACCACTGCTGCTCCAATGTGTTTCTTTTACAACACGGCCACTGTGGACGAGGCATGACCGCGCCAATCGTCTCCACCCATGACTGGATGTCCCAG
>OMNW01035232.1:9348-22562 GCA_900303245.1 Selene dorsalis | reverse complement strand
GGGGGGGCAGGGGGAGGAGGAGGAGGAGGAGGACGAGTGGGAGGCAAACCAGGCGATGAAATATTTCACAACTGCCCTCCTGGCGAATCCTTCTGTGTCCGTGGAGAGAATCTCAAGCAGTCGACTCACCACGTCAGTCTGGAGGGACACACACAGTCAGGTTTATGAGAGGAACACGTTACAGTAGTTGAGTCTAAATCATCATCATCAGGTAAAGAGAGGCTGCACACTGCTCCCATCTTCTCTTCAGAGCATGTTCAAGGAAACAGTGTGGAAGCTTTAAAATCACCAGCGACCCAAATCACATCCTTTACAAAAAGCACTGAGCGGATGCCCTCAGGCGCAGAGTACAGGTTACAGAACTGTTAAGGGGTAAGAAATAAAGCACTTGTGCAAGAACTTCAGGAGGCAGATAAGATAAGAAATATTTTTGATACAGAGGACCTGAGTTGCCCAAGAAAAACCCCTCCACAGGGGAAATAATACATCCAATCTAATCTTAGATTATCTCTACTATGCATGGATTTCTACATCTGTCTGTTTTGAAATGGGCACAACTTGATGACGAAACTCATTTTTGTCAATCATGCACGCAGGCTGTCAGCTTTCCCACGGGCGTGTTGGCCAATAAGGCTTTTTTTATTCTCAGCTTGTACATACAATACATTCAAGACCCGTGGCTCAAAACCCACAGCTACGCTATAAAAAGAGATTAAGCTCGATTCGATTCCACTTGAAACCTCTCGGTTGCTCTGCCCTTAAATATGACATCAAACAACAAGACTGGGAAAGACACAACCTGCTCAGACTCCAAATTTTGCTGAATCTGACATGAATCAGGAAATAAAACAACAATGTGACGACTCATTATTATCCTGCACTATGGTAAATTTGTCACTGCGGTCTTGTGTTTTGGGGTCAAGCATGAAGTCACCTCCTCCTACCTGCTCCTGTGTGAGTGCTGCCCCCTGCTGCCAGCTGTGTGTCAGTGTCTCTGCCAGTGCTGAGACGGCGCTGGCTCTCACGTAACTCTCTGGATCCTGCAGCGCCTCCCTGAGGAGGGGAGTGCTGCTGAAGCTGCCATCACCCAGGAAAGTCACCTCAGATGCTCGGACCACCTCATCGGCTGATTTCATGACACTTGCCAGTTTTCCCAGAAACTCCACAGTTGAGTCTCTCACCTCCCAACGCATGTCACACACACGTTTCTTCACCACATCGACGAGCTCTGACAGGGACACACACACAATATAATCTCACTCAAACAACAAAAAGCAACTAAACGAGCAGAGTTTGTTGATGATGACTGAAGAGCTGATGAACCTTACCTTGCCTCTGCTCTTCTGTTATGGAGGAGATGTCTTTACACACACTCATCCACTTCAATAAGGTCTGGTAGGACTTGTGTAACACCTGAAAGACATAGATAGAGCAGTTTTTATAATACAAAACCATACGAATTATGTAAAATATAGAAACTTTCTAGGCTGGTTACAAGATTCAGACCTGTAAAATATAATATAATATAATATATGTGCAACCTTAATATATCTAATTACATTGCATACCTGTATGTTTAAGTCCTAAAACTGAGATGAACAGGTTAAGACAGTCAGTCAGCCATGTTGTCTTGCACTGGACAGCTGATGTAAATCTTATGCTGACATATTAGGCAACATCTTTAATAGCAAAAGACTGGGGAACACACTGCCCCCACACACCCCAGTTCAAAGTCCACACATAGTGGTTTTTTCCCAGTTTGGTGTGAAGTAAATTTGAGCTCTGACCTCGGACTCTGTCTTCCGATGTAAAGTTAAGTGTGTGTTGTGTTCGATGGACACAGGGACAAACACACAAACTCACAGTGGGGTCGGAGTCAGGATTGTTCAGACACTGTATCAGGACCGTGAACACCTCAATCAGATTGTCTTTAACGCCTGAAACACACACACAAATAAAAATAATGATTATATTGAAAAGTTCACATTACATTTGTTTCATGTTTTCACACAGTTGTTTATCTGACTGAGAAATCACATAAATTTAAACTTTGTTGTTTTTTTTTTAATTCACTTTAAATCCCACACACATGGATTTGTATAATGTCACATTGCATAAAATGTTGCCTATTCCACGTGTGAATGCCTTTGGCACTGTGACATGAGGTGTTTGTTTTACCTGGGCTGCCGCTGAGACCCCTCAGAGCCTCCAGAGCACTTTTGTGAACTTTGCCGCTGCCAATCACGTTTCTGAAAACTTCAGTACAACCAGAGGATGAGGAGGAAGAGTCGCCACCACAGATCCTTAACAAGGACAGAACTGCAGCTACAATTAAAACCGGAGGACAGGGGAGTAAGTCGGGAGGCTGAGGAGAGAACAAGAGACAGACGGTGATGTTAGGATGCTGCAAAGATTAAGTCTGTTTCCTGTCAGATGTCTTCGCAGACTCACCATGAGTGTGATCTGTGGTGTGTTTGTCAGGGAGACACAGATCATAGAGATGCAGGTGGATTTACTCTTCAGCTGCTCCACCATTGAAGACTGATGCTCTTCTATTGCACAAACAGAAACATAAAATCAATATAAGTCACACTGATGCTAAATATAACAGTTTAAAAGTCTGGATCTCTGTGTGTTACCTGCAGTGTTTGTACCAAGGAGAGCGTGACCAGTTATAATGTGGAGAGGCAGCAGCAGTATCCTCCCCGCCCGGGCTGTGTGGACAGCGTCGCTGAACATGAGCACAGGAAAAACAATGTAGGTCAGTTGTCTACTAACTGGAGCTGTGCTGGTGAAGGCTGATCCAGCTATGCGAGCGAGACGTTGTTGTACTTACAGATGACCTCTGCAGAGAAAAGCAGCTGCAGCCTGAATGAGGTCGGAGGGTTTGTTTGAAGCCAACATGGACGACAGAAGACGAGAGAGGAGTTGGTCTGTGACACGTTGATCAGTGCTGGAGCTGCTAAAGACAAGCAGAGTCAGAGTCTAATTTGCCTTAATATTAGTGATTTTAACCCTAACCCTTTTCCTTTTTACACAATGTTTACGTAGCGGCAGTTTTATTACACTACAGATGTCATAATATGCTGTTGATGAACACTGTTGCTATTGGTTAGTGGATCATTTTACCTCCACTTGCCTCACCTTCCTGTCATCATCTCATCTCAATATGATTGATCTTTGTCATCTATATAAATTCGGAGCCACACAGTAAAGTCCAGCTTATTTTAACAGACTCCCAGCATGCTTTTGACAAGGTGCTTACATTGCTTTCATCCGGACAGAGATTTAACCTTTCTGTTTTTGGTAGAAGGTCTTGATGACCAAGTTGTGTATTTCTGTATATTGTTGCATGTATTGTCAAATTGATTCAAATCAAATTGCCCCTGGGAAACTTTACAGCTCTACTCTGCTGTGTTTGTATCCCTATGAGGAAGCTGGTGTACCTGTGTGCAGCCAGTACGATGTCCATGAGAGGCAGAGTGAGTTGACTGTGACCTGCTGTCACCAGTTCCTCCAGAGGGTCTGCGACGGTCCGGAGCAGCTGCTCCCGGAGCGGAGGTCCGGCCTGGGCCAGGAGGAGGCTCAACAGCTTGAGCGTCTGCAGACTTCGATGGAGCTGTGTGTTTTCTTTAAGCACCAGTGACTCCTTGAGGTACTTTGAAGTTGCTGCGACAACAGTGGTGTAATCTGGACGGGTTTCCATGGTGACACCTGAGTGTTTTATGTCTGTGATGGAGGCTTGTGTTCTCTCATCGTCCCCGTGCTTCTCACCAAGGCCGTTACATCCTGCAGAAGACACAGGCTGGAAGAACAGCAGGATGTGGGCGAGCATATGATTGGCAGCCGAGGCAACAAAAAGACTCGTGTCTGTTTGGAGTTGTAGGAGCGGTGCAATGAAATCTGGAAGATGAAACACAAAAAGCACATGCATCAGAGTGTGTCACAATTTAAATCATGACATTTTGCAATGCTCTGTCTAAAATACAGTAAATATTTAACCCCTGTCTTATCAAACTGTCATCAAAAAAGCTTTTATTTCCTACATGAAGAGTCACCTGTTTGGACAAAGAAACTGAGAGCCTTTGAGTGATGCAGCATCCTCCTTAGGCCCTGAATCCAGCCAATCCGTACACAGGGATCCTCCCAGAGCCCTGCTTCACACCAGTGCTGACGACTGAAGGCAACGTCCAGAACAGAGCGGTCCTGCAGGGAGGGGGGGACATCACCAGAGTCAGGTTATAGTCAGTGCTGCCTGGATGATTCAGAGTCCACAGTTTAGTAAAAGGTGCATGGTGCCATGAGGTTTAACCTGAAGCTTTTTGAATCCGTCCTCAGTGGCAGCCATTAATCCAGAGAGTTTCAGAGTAAAGGAGATGACACCGGGGTCCAGCAATGTTTTGGAAACCGCAGTGGATATGAACTCCAGCAGACACGGGTAGGACTCCAGCAGAGATCCCCCTTCATCAGGAGAAGAAATGGACATGAGACAGAGATAAAGATTATCCATCAATCCATCCAGGGTTGGAAATGACCTTTGAATGTGCAAAAAAAAAATAAAGGAATGAAAAGACAGACTGAGAGAAAATGATTATTATACTTTTTGGTCAATTTTCAAGCAAAAACGCCAAACAAGCACATACCTCTTCTTCTCAAATGTGCACCTACAACTATTTGTACATGAATTGATAATAATCAATACATTTTTGGTTTAAATTTTCCATTTGATTGAAGTGAATATGGTTTAACAAAGAAAGCAATCCTGATATTCTACCTTTGTCTCTACTGTGTAATTGTATATTTTTGTAGACAATTAACAAGCCATTATATAAATTAACTGAGAATATTATCTGCAGCTTTATTGGTGATGAAAGCAGCTGTAGTCTGTGATGGAGGCAGCTCAGTTTCAGTTTATACTGTGCACATTTCTGTAGCATGTTATTACAGATCAGGCCTGTAACCTCCCAGGTTCATGTTTCACTTGGAGGTATTTTGCACATTTTGGTCAGAATAATGAACTATCTGTAAAAACCTGGATATTTAATCATCCAGCTTTGCATCCAAACAGCAATATCAAACCAAGTGACAGCAACAACTCCAGCACACACCTGAAAGCTTTATCTAGGGAGGTAGAAGAGAGAGTGGAGGAGAGCAGCAGGAGAAGAGGAGGGGAGTGATGAAAAGTGAACAAACTATGGCACCAGTTTCAGTACTGACCGGCTTCAGTGAGCCCTGTGAACCAGTCCAGCAGCTTCTCCAGGCTGGTGTCATCGGGAAGAGACCTCCCGGAGTCCCCCAGCACCTCACAGACCCGCGGCAGCAGAGACACACACTCCTCCCTGTCCATAACTAACCTCTGTGTTGTGCTGCGTGTGTGTCTGGGTGGTTTACACTAATGTCGTCATTAGTATACACATATCTGGAAATGTAGCGGGGAATATCTAATTTATTAAGTCCAGCTAAAACCAAATGTTAACCTGTAGTATTTTCTCGTGGTGCTACTAAACGTCCATCTCGCGGGAAATAGTTTGGTGCCGGTGGGTCGCTTCCCTCTTCTTTCTTTCCTCGGTGTAAAATGTGAGGGTTGTAACTAAGGGCAGCGGCGCAGTTTGTAGATCTCCAAGCAAGCGGATACGTCACTTTACGCTCACAGACGGTGATCCGCATGGTTTACGTCTTTACGTTGTTCACGCAGTGCGCCGTGCGTACGATGAGGTTCCGGTGTCACGTTTCCGTCGCATCGTCCATTTTCACGTAGTCGCACATGGTGCCACACCGGCCGAAAACCGCCTGCCTCTTCGTCTTAGGGATTTTTGCTCCGTTGTAGCGAGAAACCCGTCTCGTAGCGTTGTTAAATGCAAGATACGGTGGATATGGTGGACGACCCCGAGTACGAAGAGGAGGAGCCCTCCTTCAGCGACCCCGAGGACTTCGTGGATGACATCGAGGATGAGGGTGAGCGGCGGGCAGGAAAGACGCCGGCTTCTTGGCCTGGTGCTAACTGTTAGCTTAGTGCTGCACTTAACGGACTCACTGTTGGTGGTGCTACGGATGCTAACAAGATCCGCTGGTCGCTTAACAATACACCGAGTACATAATAATAATAATAGCAGCCGTTTAAATAGGAAATCACCCATTATCATTCAAAGTGATCTCAAACCTAGCTAACGTTAGCCGGTGTTATCTCAGGTCATCTGACGCCCACTTCAGCCTCACCCAGACAGACCCCGGACAGCCTCTCAACCAAGGCCTTGTCTCTGTCATTTGGGCAATTTAAACCGCACATTAGCAAGGTGATGCTAACTGGACGTGCTTTTTAGCACCTGGATGAATATTAAGGCCAAGTCATCCACTGCGAGCGTCCATGCAGCAGCTGGTGATAAAAGATAGCTTTCACATCAGTATAACGTTAATCCTCAACCCAAGTGTTGGGGAGTTAACTCCTTAATTCCCCCTGAACTCTACAGATAAAACGCAAATCAGCTGGATATCAGTCTGACAGCAGCACTGCCCTTCATCAAGACACATTGTTTGATTTTGTAGCGTTAATTTTTCTTTAAGAGGATTCCTGGAAAATACTCAGCAAAATGGAAAGTTGGGCAATTCACTGAGCTGCCACTGAGTTAGCTCCACGTAGTTAAATGGAGTCTAAGTCTGGTCGAAAATCCTCAATTTAATTGGGTAGAAATTGTTTTAGAGAAGTGTTAGATCAGCCAAAGCTGGGGTATATACTGTCATTGAATCTAGAGCAGCTACTAATGAATAGTTTCACTCTTGAGTAATATAACCTGTAAAACATTTTTTTAAAAATATTCATAAACTAAAGATATTTACCATTATATGATAAAGGAGAGCAGGAAAATGCAGCCAAATATGTTTAAGTATTGCTGTACAAATTGTGTCCTACTTAATTGTTCTCAGATGATATTTTGCTCACTCATTTCCATCAGTGAGTGTCAGCCATGTATTACAGACAGCTCTTAATATAATTCAGTAAAGTTCACCAGTATCTCAGACTGCTGCCACTCCTGCATTAAGCTGAATTTGTTGTAGCTAGATGTCCAAAATTAACAACATTGGTAATGACTACTGTTCATTACAATGCACCACCACTGGGACAACTACTGTTTTGACAAACCATCATAACATTGCCCACGCATGATGTCTCCTCCGTTAAAGTAAAAAATTATGTTCGTAGTCCCCTGTAATCTTGAGTTTAAGGGACACTGGTGCTATAAAAATGAAAGAAGCCCCTCTACATAACCATCTTACCTTTCACGGTGCACACTCTGACCTCCCTCCTTCTCCTCCTCCTCTCTGCAGAGCTCCTCGATGACATCCTGAGGGAGAAGCCCCAGGAGGCTGACGGCATAGACTCGGTGGTGGTGGTGGACAATGTTCCTCAGGTGGGACCAGAACGTTTGGAAAAACTCAAGAACGTCATACACAAGATTTTCTCCAAGTTTGGCAAGATCACCACTGAGTTCTACCCAGAGGCCGAGGGCATGACCAAAGGGTAAAATATACTCTGATCTTACACCTGATTGGGCTCTACTGTGTTCTGGCTTAATGCTTGAATTTAGGATTTAAAATATACCTCTTTTTTTTTTTTTCATTTTTCAGGTACATCTTCCTGGAGTATGCTGCTCCCACTCAGGCCCTTGAGGCGGTGAAGAATGCAGATGGCTACAAACTCGACAAACAGCATACGTTCAGAGTCAACCTCTTTACTGATTTCGACAAGTGAGTTTGCAGTGTCACACAAGTCCTGCCACCAACGCTAAAATACAACTGTGCAGGATACAAGAAGATTCATTTCCTGTCCTCTTTGTCTCAGGTACATGAATATCAGTGATGAGTGGGAAACTCCAGAAAAGCAGCCCTTCAAAGATTTTGTGAGTATATGAGCTGTAACATTACACTCATCCTTCATGTTAATTATATGTTAACTGTAAATAATCTAATGCACAGGATTATTGTTCTCCTTCATTTCTGTTAAAAAAATTTATATATATTGTCCCCAAACAACCTCTAAAACTTGCTTCTTAATATTATCAAACCAAATGTCTAAATGATTTGAGCTCCATTAACTCTCTGCGTGTGTGTCTGCCTGTTCAGGGTAATATGCGCCACTGGATTGAGGACGCAGACTGTCGCGACCAGTACAGTGTGATCTACGAAGCTGGAGAAAGGACCGCCATTTTTGCCAATGATGCTAAGGAACCAGTCACAGTTGAGGAGAGAGCAGTAAGTAATTGATCACACTTGCAGTTGAAATGCAGGTCTTAAAGAGTCTTGTCAACTATAACTCAACACCACTGCTTGGTTTGTGGACTAATGCTGTGTTTTTGCGTCTCAATGCAGCGCTGGACAGAGACGTACGTGCGCTGGTCTCCTAAAGGAACCTATCTGGCCACATTTCACCAACGTGGCATTGCATTGTGGGGCGGCGAGAAGTTCAAACAGATTCAGAGGTTCAGCCACCAGGGCGTGTCCCTCATCGACTTCTCACCATGTGAGAGGTAAGCAGCGTTTCTGTTCAGCAGAAGAACTGTTTGAAATGAAAAAGGTGATTTACTGATTTCCTGCTTGACATCCTGATGGTGGTTCTTGAACCCAAATCTTGCATTATAACCATGATACTGGCAAAATTCTTCTGCACTTCTTACCTTTGTGGAAACCGCTTAAAAAGAACCAATGTCAACCTGTGTTGTAATGTTTGATCTTAATTTGGTCCTTTCCGATTGGACAGATATGGCTCCATCTTAACTAGATTTACATTTGTCCGATTTTAGTTAGTTTTTTGGGTTTTTTTTAGCTTTTAATGTGGAAGAAACATAATAATTTACAGTAGACCTTGAGCACAAGATACAGTATTGCTGATATATCTTATAATGTATATTATTAGATGAACTGTGCGGCATCTGAGCTATCTGAAACATACATGTGTGTGTTTGTGATGGCGTGCAGGTACGTGGTGACCTTCAGTCCACTGATGGACACCAAGGAAGACCCACAGGCCATCATCATCTGGGACATCCTGACCGGACAGAAGAAGAGAGGTTTCCACTGCGAGAGCTCTGCACACTGGCCCATATTCAAGTCAGTTCACCACATCGTCGGTTTCAGCGTTGCAGATTTAGCATCGGTTATTGTTGTGAAGAATGGACTCTAACGTCATTTGTTTATTCTCAGATGGAGCCACGACGGAAAGTTCTTTGCCAGGATGACCCCTGACACGCTGAGCATCTATGAAACTCCTGTAAGTAGATTTACAAAAAGCTCGAAAGATTTATTTTTGTAAAGTGTGCAAGTGACTTAACAGCCACGTTCTGCTCCTTCCAGTCTATGGGCCTGCTCGACAAGAAGAGTCTCAAGATTACCGGGATCAAGTAAGAGTCTTTTTATTATGATTCAGGATGTTGTTTCTTCTAATTGACTATTTCCAGCTGTGAGAGCACTCTGCGTGGATTTTTTTGACAAGAATCTGTGTGTTTTGCGTCCACAGGGACTTCTCATGGTCTCCTGGTGACAACATCATAGCATTCTGGGTACCTGAGGACAAAGACATCCCAGCCAGAGTGACTCTGATGCAGCTGCCTTCCCGTCAGGAGATCAGGGTTCGCAACCTCTTCAACGTTGTCGACTGCAAACTTCACTGGCAGAGGAATGGAGATTACCTGTGTGTGAAGGTGGACAGGACTCCTAAAGGAACACAGGTAAACAGAGAGAGAGAGGAAGAGGTGGGGGACTGATGGGAGCAGGCCATTAAAAATCAAATGCTTAATGTATTTTTTTTTTTTTAATCTTTGTCAGGGAGTGGTCACCAACTTTGAAATCTTCCGCATGAGAGAGAAGCAGGTTCCTGTGGATGTGGTGGAGATGAAGGGTAAGAACATGGCAAACAGGGAAAATAAACATGTTTAACTATTAGTTTCAGCGGGAAACAAAAGAAAAACTGATATATTGTGTGTTTGCGTTTCCAGAAAGCATCATAGCTTTTGCATGGGAGCCCAACGGCAGCAAGTTTGCTGTTCTCCACGGAGAGTCTCCCAGAATCAACGCCTCCTTCTATCACGTCAAAAACAACGGAAAGATCGAACTCATAAGTGAGTAGATCAACACACATCCTGTTGACACCAAGTTGTTCATTCAGCAACTCAACCATGAACTTAACACTGTCCTTCTCCTGCAGAGATGTTCGACAAGCAGCAGGCCAACAGCATCTTCTGGAGCCCCCAGGGACAGTTCATGGTCCTGGCTGGACTCAGGAGGTCAGTTATCTGTGTGTGTGTGTGTGTTTGTGTGACACAAGAAGCCCTTGATGACAAACTAAATAACTTTTCTGACACCTCGTATGAGAGCTAAGCTCCTGATTCGAACTTTGGTCTGAGGCTCACAGTGTTTTATATTTGCACTGGCTCCTGCATGTCTGTGTGTGTGTGTGGGCACTCATGAACGCCTTCCTCCCTGTGTGCAGTATGAACGGAGCTCTCGCCTTCGTGGACACGTCAGACTGCACCATGATGTACATAGCAGAGCACTACATGGCGTCTGACGTGGAGTGGGACCCAACCGGTCGCTACGTCGTCACCTCCGTCTCCTGGTGGAGCCACAAGGTGACACACGTGCTCCTCTCCTGCCTCACCAGTCTCACCCTCTGTCTGTGTTGGATCTCATTGCGTCTTCACTCTGTCCCTGCGTCTAGGTGGACAATGCGTACTGGCTGTGGACGTTCCAGGGCCGTCTTCTACAGAAGAACAACAAGGACCGTTTCTGTCAGCTGCTCTGGAGACCCAGACCACCCACCCTGCTCAGTGCAGATCAGATCAAGGTACCGTTGTTTTGTTTTTAATCAATCCAGCTGCTGTAACATGATACACGCTGTTTGGAGCCTGTGATGACAAACTTAAATTTTCTGACACCTCGTATGAGAGCTGCACTGCAGCGCCTGATTCTAACTCTGATCTGAGGCCACAACATCCTCTGTGTTTTTGCAGCACATACTTGACATTGTGTTGGTTAAGTGATGACACATCACACTCACAATTAGTGGCCATGCATCCTCATCTACAGTCAACATCCCTGTGTCTCTCTTGCAGATGATCAAGAAGGATCTGAAGAAATACTCAAAGATCTTTGAGCAGAAGGATCGTCTGAGCCAGTCCAAGGCCTCCAAGGTTTGACCTGTTCCATTTTCTTCACTATGTCTGAGCTGTATTTATGTGTGGAAATATCTAATGTTAATCTATGATACTTTTTGAAGGGTTTTATGCAGCTTAAGCCCTCAACAACCTCAGAATAAAATTCAACTTAATGATAATATTCCAGTGATTAAATGATAGGAGCTATAGTATCAGTCTGTGTCACATCGTTGGCATGACACAAGAATGATTGTGTTGTTGGTTGCACAAGCAAAAACAGTGTTGTAACATACAACTCTCAATGTTTGTGTGAGTAGGAGCTGGTGGACAAGCGCAGGGCCATGATGGAGGAGTACCGTCGCTACAGGGAGACAGCGCAGCAGAACTATCTGGAACAGAAGAGCATCCGCCTGGAGCTCAGAGGAGGTGCGACCTCTTACAGCCTCAAACATTCACCTGCTTCCCTCAACAGAACTGGGCTTTTATTCTTGAAAATCTCTGACTTTCTTTGGTTTTTTTTAATGTGTTTCAGGAGTGGACACCGATGAGCTGGACAGCAATGTGGACGACTGGGAGGAGGAGACCATTGAGTTTTTTATCAACGAAGAAATCATTCCCCTTGGAGATCTGTAGTCCCATACACAGGTAAAGCCTGAAGTACAGACTGTGCAGATTAATATTCAGTTGTGATTTATTAAAACAAGGTACAAGGGTACCTGCACCAGCAACACCCATATAAAAATCAGTGTTTCTCAGTAAAAATGTCTCTTTAACGTCCTTAGAGACTGTCTATGTTGCAAGAAGTCACATCTCTGCATCTGCCTTGTAGGATGAATTGAGCCTGTTATGTTTATTATTCCCTCTTTCCCCAGTTTATGTAAATGGTTCAGAGTGGGAATAAACACTCCACATTCTCGATCTGTATCCAACTCTCTCTTTCTTTTCTTTCCAGTCCATCCGTTTTTGTGTGGAAGGACGAGAGAGGAACTCAGTCATTGACTGGAGAAGGACGACGACCACGCCGTGAATCTTGAGGTTCATCTTCAAGCCTCAACCTTCAACATTAGCGACATCATCGAGGCACGCCTTGCGGATCAGCAGTCACATCGAGGGACCAGAGAGGATACTTCGTATTGAATATTTTCTCTGTCTCTCACCATCATCCGCCCCTTTGTTTTTTATTTCTCTGTGGAACTTGATCTTTAGTAATACTGCCTCCATTTTTCTATTCACTAATTGGAGTCACTCGCTCTAACCTCAGCCCCCGTCTCTTATTGGACCTTCTCGGAGTTGATCTTGAACTAGCTCCACCATGCTAGTGTGTTATCACAGGGCAGCACAGAGTGCCATACCAGTGTGGGGTGGAGGTGTTGTGACGAAACAAGTAGCCTTGCTAAGAAATGTGTTGATGTGGCGCTATAGTGGCTTGTATCCTCCTCCTTTCAGACTAGGCCTTCACACAGGGAGGGGTTGTGCAGTGGGAATAACTTTAAATAAACATTCAAACTCGGTAACACTGGCCTCTGTGGTAGTGTTTGGTTCTTTACTATAGAGCGTTGGATCTGTTGACTTGTTCTGGTCACAGTCCAGCTTCAGTGACATGATCACAACCATTGAGATAAATATACAGGTAATAACTGACAGGAAATTAAACACCAGCCAAAATTCAGGCGTTAACGCTTCTCAAAAATTAGGTTTTGATATAATTCTAAATTATAAGATGAGTAAAAATTGAACACATTAAATCAGGGGCGTCAAACTCAGTCACACAGGAGGCCAAAATGTTAAACATGAATAGTATTGACGTTTATTGAACAGATTAAAACTGACATTGTTTCAATCAGAAATATCAGCATATTTTAAATCCTCTTCTCAATAAAAGTAAAATTAAATAAGAATATAATAAATGAAAATAAATATAACTTTTGTTTTGGTGCCTTCAAGCTAAATGAGAATATTTTGATCTATTTCTTGGACATGACTCATGTACTTTAGCCGTTGTAGTATTATGGGATTTGAAGTGTGATTAGTGAGCACTATACCGACAGCCATTAATAATAGAAATACAAC
>OMNW01035231.1:8454-23339 GCA_900303245.1 Selene dorsalis | reverse complement strand
GAACAATGCTGGCAGGTGGGAATCCAACACTTTATTCTAATGTTACAGAGTCACTGAAGACTCAAACCTTCCCGTCACCTAATAAACACACTGTATTTACACCTGGGCTTCATTATGGTATTTGTTTTAAATGCTCTAATGCTGGTTTAAGTTAAAGATAACACGTGTCCTGGAATAGTGTTCAGAGAATCACTACACAGGACACAGGTCAGAAAAATAGGAAATCGAGGCTCTGCTCAGTTGAGTCAAGCCACAGGGTACTAAACACCTCAAGTTAAGATAATCCTTACAGTGAAGTATTTAAGATTTTCCCAGGAATCACTTAAAGTTTGTTTGACCATTGCACCACAGACCTATAGCAACAACAGGAGGATGGGATAGCGGCACACTCGGTCAATGTTACCTGCTTCCCCGCAGTGCTAATGGCAGCAAATTAACAGTCTCCATGGAAACAGTAGAATTTTACTACTGTAATATGTTTCATTACTGTAATTTACCTTTTAGTAGATTCTGAATAAACCCTTAAGCTCATCTCTCAGCTAAGGAGAAATTCCACCTTAAGTGCTGTAATTATAGTGTTTTAATCAGCGGGTCTGAGGTACCAGGTTTGGGAGGACACTGTATTCTGGCCTGCTGCGGGTCAGTTGTAGGGGGCAGTGTTTTCTGCCCTGTCAGTGACTCATGAGTCACTTGGAGAGACCCACGTGTGATATATGAGGTCTGTAGGCAATCTGGCATTCTTGGTGATCTCAAAAGTCACTCTTAAAGGGCCACACACACCTACAGTGCTGAACCCAATAGAAACAGAAGACACCCACTCATTAGATACCACGTATGAAGTATATAATGAAAGACTCTAGTTTGTGTTGCAGATGAGCATGGAGCTGGAAAGAATGCATTATCAATTATATTTATTGGGAATCAGCACGCCACCCATATGATGTATGATAATATGATGATATTTATGATGTCACACCTGAGAGTGTGGTCTCTCTGATAATAACCCCATGTGCTGGTCCAGCTCAGATCAGTCTGGATAGGCCCGTCCCCTCCAGTGCTCTGCATCCCACTTTTTTATTTGCCAATATTTTTTCTAACCTCAGATTTGAGATCATTTCTTCTTTACTTTGTCAGTTGTGCTAACGACTCACAGCATTCCATACATCCACTGCTGGTTGGTGAATGAGGCCCAATGTCAGGCCTGAAAGGTGTGAACATCACAGAGTGGTGTTTCTGCTTATGATGCTCATAATATCATAAGTGATCAAAAGTGATACCACTCCTCAGGAGTTCACAAGAGGCTGAAATACTTAACTGGACCAGGCAAAGCTGGTTACTCACACCACTGTAGGTGTGACGACACCCATCCTCCTTCTCTGTGTGTTTGTTGGAGAATAAAGGAAACTGAACCACTGTAAATATGACCATATCATTTTGTATATCATCAGTCTTTAGATGATGGTGCTGGTGAATACTGGGCCTAGATGATGGATGACAATATATTTTGGCACCCTGTAAACAAATAGCTTGAATCCAGATGTTTTGGACATTCAAAAGCTCAACTTCTTTTTCTGATATCATATTCTGTTGCTCGTGCCTGTTAAAATGAAGCATGGCCCTCTGAGGATGAAACTTCAGCCAACGCTGGGTGACAAAAGCTGTAGTTCCTCCACTAGAGCGAGTCTCCAACAGTGAGTCGGTCTCCACAGACTCTCATGTTAAAATGTTTAACTTAAAGGAGAAGTTCTGTTTTTTGCAACCTGGACCTTATTTCTAGCATAAAATACGTTCATTTACTCACCAGAACAACTTTGGTGTAACTTGGAGTCCTTCAGAAGATATTTAGATCCACTCGCGATCTACGTATATCCATATAATGGGAGTTGTTGGGGCAACAATGCAGCGTCTAAATAAGACATTATCTGCTGTGAAACTCCTTCATTTCACCAATATGTTGTTATGAATCTCCAGCACTATTCCCCCGTGAGTTCAGAGCGGCTCGGAGTTGTGTTGTTATTGTCATCCGGGGTTTTTTACACAGCTTTTCACTGACCTATGACTTTGGAAGTGACATCATCGCGGCCCCAACAACTCCCGTTATGTGGATATACGTAGATCGCGAGTGGATCTAAATATCTTCTGAAGGACTCCAAGTTACACCAAAGTTGTTCGGGTGAGTAAATGAACGTATTTTATGCTAGAAATAAGGTCCAGGTTGCAAAAAACAAAACTTCTCCTTTAAAAACAGAAATCAACATGTTTGTATAGAAACAGCTTTAGTCTCTACACATGATTTCCTCCTTCGTGACAACTGTTAATCTATCTCTTTACATTCTTAAAAAGCTTCAATATTATATTTGTAAGATTTGCTGCAGCTACATATCCAAAGTCAGCATTAGCAGCTGTTAACTCACCAGTCTAGAAGAAATGTTATGTCATTCCTTTACTCACCACTCTTGTTTCCATCACATCTTTTCTTCTCTTCTACTGAAGTTAGCAAGCTAACCAGCCAGGCCTCCAATCTCGTCATGTCAGCAAATCACTCCAGCCTCCAATCTGCTCTGGAGACATTTTATATAACATTTTATAAAGATAACAATGACTGAAGCTCTTGTCAAGCTCCAATTACCCCCACACACAAGAAACCACATTTGGCAGCAGAGAGAAGTTACAAGTAGCCATCAACGTTATTAAATCACAGACGGGTAGCTCTCATGTACCTACACAGATGATCAGTTCATTCAGTTTATATTGATTAAAAGAATGGGAGGACATTTCTTCTCCATTTTTTTTTTTTTTTTGGTAAATCAAATTCTAGTATTATTTTGTGACTATGTGAGCATTGATCAGCAGGTAATCAGTATCTGTGCATTTTCTTTTAACAAGCTAGAAATGAAATCATCTGGGTTTAGCCTTTAAACAAAGCAGCCAGGTGAAGCTGTGTTAACGATGCTGCTGGAAACAAATCTAAGTCTCATCCAAGATGGTGACATGAGGCAGAACCGGGAAATAACTAAGAAAATATTAAGACCAGGAATTTGACCTCAGCCCAGGATTACCTCATAGGAATGAGGTCACAGACCACCTCAAAGCCATCACTTGTGCTTGACACTGGTGTCTGGGCTTGGGGAAGCACTGTAAGTTCTCTCTGCCTCCAGAACAACACAGCATCATGGATGCATGAGTGTAACAGACTGATAAACCTGCAGTGTACACCAGAAACGATCTGCATTGACAGTGGATCAGTCAGTTTTGCTCAGAGATGAATTTATAAATTATCTGTGGTAAAACTGGGCCATCCTTCATATTTTTCTTCCTCACACGAGTCATCCAGAATAGTTCAAATGGCCAAGTGTCTTCACTTTCATCATTTACTCTTCAATCATTAATATGTATATATAATACTGTGTCTGCATTATTGGAGTCTCTGATACTTCCTCAGAGCTCCACTTCCACCTGACCTATGCCTATTGTGCATATGACAAATAAATCCTACCTTATAATTCCCCGGACGAGCGGACTACACTTCTGAGTCACCGCAGCTGCCCCGTGCTGTCACTGATTTACTCATTTCTCTGACACCCCGGGCTAGTCAGCTGACCAGGTCAAAGGGAATCCTCACATGTTGCTCATAAACACCAGCACAGACCTGCCTGCAGACCACAAACAGCATAAGTGGGTCACTTTTGTGACTCATGAGTCAGTGCAGGGCAGAAACAGTGTCCGGCTTGGTGCCCGAGCAGTGACACACTGCAGGTCAGACACACATCTCCCAGCCCCTCGTCAAAGGGAAGGACACCTGTAAGTACATCAGGAGAGCGATGAAGTACTGCATCTACTACAGGTAAACACATCAATGAAAGAAAACCTCATCAAAGTTCTTTTGCGTGTATGTTGGGTGGTGTTATTACAGATCAAGACCATCCCAGTACTAGTCCTATGACATTACATCAGATTAGTTAACACTACAGAATGCTTCACAGCAGAGAATGATGCAACAGGGCCGTGGGCTCTCGGTTACTACTCGCAGCTGTGCTTTGTCTCAGTGCATAAAAAAACGGGAAACTGAAGAAAAGCTTGTACACAGCTTAAAGCTGTCCTCAGCCTCTGTCACACTCATCAGGATTGGCTGAGTTCACATGACCGACTTTATATATTCACGATGGCTGGAACGACGGCGTTTCTGCCCCATCTCTTCTTCCTCCTGCAGCACACATGGATTTAAGGCTTCCAACATTTGAAATACGAGCTTGTTCATGTAGCACGACCCCGAGCACTGAAACATAATGAGCTGCAAAGAGGGAAACGGTCAGATGACAACATCTGATGACCACAGCTGTTCACTTGCAATCATTTATATTTCATATTAGGTCATGATTTTGAAGCTAGAACTGACGTAAGTAACAAAAGTGAAAATGCAGTCAGTGATATTTTAGATCGAAACGCTGTAATCACTGTTATATTTACAGATTCATCACTTTGAATTAGAATAATTCAATAAACTCTAAGCCAGGTTCAAAGTACAGTCCAGGGAGTAACAGGGAGGTGCTGTTGTAAACACATAATCTTATTCTACTCTAAGACTAAAACAGCACTATTGTCAAAAACAGCTATTGTGTAAATTTGAAGTTGCTGGGTTGATGTTTTGCCGCTGCCCTCAGAACAATGGCTCCAAAATTGGGGTCGTATCTTTTGAACATTTTTGAAACAAGACAAGAGGAAGTGCTGAGATGTACAGTACTGTCTCTGTCATCACTTCAGATAACATACAATACAATGTAAATGACTACATGTTTAACCCTTTAACGCCTAGTGTATCATATTAGATACACACTGTTTTTGAGACCCCTATATCATCAGTGTCATACCTTTTCTTTAAAAAAAAAAACATAAATTGTGAGCAATACATTTTAAAAATGCTGGATATATCAAGTATGATACGAATGAAAAGTAAAAATATGCAAATTGCTATTTTCTTTTTTTTTCACATTATATGTCAGAAGGTCCTTTGAAGACTCCAGTTTAAAAAAATTTGAATTCTCTGTCAATGATTTGATAATTCAGGCATCAAGGGGTTAATATGTAAGTGGAAAGTTAAGCAACAACAAAAGTTAAACTAATGCATCAAGAGATCAAAGAAGTTCTTTGCATTACATCTTACAAAAACAACCTTCTTCATTTGAGCTGCAAATGAGCTGTAAATACTAACAACACACTGGGAGTGTTTCCAGGGGACACTAAACATGTGATGAACCTGCTGGGATGCACTTCATTGTTTTTTGAAAATAAACATATTGTCTGCTGGGACACAGTGCTGTGCAGCTAAAAACAGGACAAGAAAGAAAGACGCTTGTTGAACTGGAAAATTCACAAACCAAAGTGTTTCTGTACAGAAACATGGGGGTATGAAATGAATAACAGATACACTAAATGACACTTTGTTTGGTTCTGAAAGCATTTGGTATCAGGTGTGGGGGTGCACACCATCATCATCATCATCACAAATTTTACAAAGCAGATCAAATATGACAGATTCTGTCTTTTTATTTTGTTTCTACACCTGATCCAGCCCTGTACAGGTTCATTTGAACCTTGTGAAAGAGAAAGCTGCAAGTTGGAAAAGCAAAAATGAGGCGGGGTGACGGTGTCCGTGGTAACAGCATGAACCCTGTGAGAGGGTGAGGAGGAGAGCCGAGAGTGAAATTCAGACTTCAGACTGGACGTTGAGGCCTAGCTCCAGTAGCATCACCTCGTCCTTCAGATTTGAGACCGTGAGACACCGAGTTCACATCTGACTGAGCAGAAGTGGTGGCAGCATCACAGTTGTATGGTGTGGTCCAAGTCTCAGCTGAGGCCAAAAAGTGGAGGGAGAGAATTAAGGCACTGCCTCAGATGAATGCTTTTGCTGAAGCCCATCGGCACTCTGAAAGCCCTCCTGCCAACACCCACCCTGTGTGATTGGAGAGAGTCAGAAAAGTGAGATCACCGGGGTGGGCGCCCGTGAGGGAGCCCCAGAGTCCGCAGACAGGCAGAGGACAGCACCACACTCACTCAGTCAGAAGAAGAGTTGGGTGTTCTGCTCATCTTAGTCTTTGTTTAGTGAACAAAGCCCAACACTGAGGAGAAGATAACACTTCCAGGAACAGACTCTCCCTGACTGGAGCTACTTCCACTCTGCAGGCTCCACCTAGAGTTAGGAAAGCAGACTCTCCCAGTTGGGAGTGGGAGATTTTAATCGAATACACGTTTTGTCAAAGTCTGTGAATATCTCCACATAGTCCACTAGCTGTCTAAAAGCAGGTAAAAACAAACTGGCTGAAGGAAAGATATTGATCAAGCCGGAGAGCTGGGAGAAAACATGCCAGCGACAATGTTTGTCAACCGGATCGAACACGTGGCAGGAGTTCTGGAAAAACATGGCCACACCCACTCAGAAACGACATCAAGGCAGAGGGGACGCTTGTTGAAGTCTAATGGAGCCAACCACTGTCATATCTTTTGGGACTGCCAGGTGATAAGGGCTTACTGGGAATAGATCCACAAACATGTAAAGAATGCATTCAATATAAATATTCCATTCAAATGTAAAACTATGGATTTGGGCAATTTATTGTTTGAAACATGGAGTACTAGAGACAAAAAAAAAACTACTGGGTATATTATTGGCAGCCAGTAAGAAATCCATCACCAGAAAATGGTTAAAAGTAGAACCACCCACCACTGATGAATGGATTGACACTGTAAATGAGATTTACGTTATAAGGTCTAAGTGAAAAAAGAAAGATTCTACAGGATCTGGATCAAATGGACTGATTATGTAAAACGGATCAGATCTGATTACAGTTGATCGTATCTGTGCTTTGTGTGCAGTTACCCCCTTTATCATGTGATGGTTGGAGGGTGAGAGGTGGTGAGCTCCTCGGTTCTGTTTTGCTAAAATAACTAGTGATTTGTAAGAGAAAATCCCAGTAGGACAATATGGACAAAATCACAATGCATCCACCATTCTTTATCTCCAGAGGGAGGGGGGCACAAACAAGGGACTGGACTAAAGAAAGTCTGTCATTTTTAGCAATTACACATCAAAAGAAAATGTAAAAAACATAAAAAACAAACTGGCTGATCAGTTAAAGGATGACCAGAGGAAGATTGATGCCAGACCACTGAGGCTGAAAGAATGGTGGAGAGTGTGGTGAGTAATCACCAACATAATCACATTGTGAAGCTAGAGAAGTTAAACACTCTCAGAAGAACACTAGTCAGTTGTTAACATTTATTTTGACATAATACACATCACAGCATGCACTCTGGGAAACTGAGCCTGTGAGTTGTTGCTTCAACTATTAAACACAGTGCAACACAACAAAGCACTCAGGTCTGACATCATCAGCTGTTCAACATGAGCTCACATTCATCAAGTTGGGCATGCTGCTGCATATTGATCGCACCTCCGCAGCACCCGATGCAACGCAAGACGAAAATCATCTGTACAATATAACAGTTGATATGTGTAAAGTGACCCTGCCATGTCAGGTTCAAACATGCACAGTTATATTTATATGGTTTTATTTTACATACAATAAATTAAACACAACAAATGTGCTGTGACGTCTGTGTTTCATGGTGGCCTGGGGCCAGTGTGGTGGAGTTGGATCTCTTTTCATGCGTTAAGAGGCCTGTTCACTTTTGGTAGATCACCATGGTAACCTACGCTGCAAGGCTAACCTGCTATAGATTAGGTTCAGTTCAGAGGATCAGATCAAAACCCACCATCAATTCAGGGCACTGGATCTCCTGCATATTTTTTTAAGCAACCCTGAGGCGGGGTTATCAAAACCACCCAAATGTGGCTTCTTATTAAAATATGAGCAATTTCCCAATAAAACATATGGGATTGGTAAAAATGCCAATTAGCTTGGCTTCGTTTAGGCAATAATGACAGCTCTGGTCATTATTTGCGTAAAATGATGAATGTCTGTAAAGATCACTCATTAAAATGATGTTTTATCATTTTAAGTTGCCCTTGCAATTACACCAAGTACCCCTGGGGGTCCGAGTACCCCTGGTTGAGAAACACTGAATTAGACCGATCCGATCACTGCCATGGACAAGAGTAGAATTTACAATAGAGCGACATGTTGATCAGTAGAGTCTCCTTGTTTTCATGATGATGACGGGGCGTCAGCTGTGACCCCTCCACTGTCTGAACAGTCATTAAAATGATGAGTGCTGAGCAGTCTTTGCATGTAGGTGATTAAAACACTGCTGAAACAGTATTTGCACCATGTCATCATGTTCTGCTCTGATGCTGAGACACACACAAACACTGTCCAGTGGAAAAATCAGTAATTGGAACAAAAGCAAATCTAAATCTAAATTGTAAAACCTAAAGAAAAAAGTTGTCTCTTGTGGCTGATTTTTAATTTGAAGGATCTGCAGGAAGCGAGGTGGTAATTGCTATCATTTCTTGCGTGGTACCTTGTCACCCAGGGGGACCTCGTCCATTAGTTTCTGCACAGAGAGCACAGAGAGATGTTAGAGACACCTGATTAAAACAAAATACTACTGATCAAATAAAATGAATGTTCATATCAGTTCATAGAATCTATTTAAAGTTCCTGATGTTTTCATCCAGAGAGAGAAATTAACAGCATAGGAATATGAACATCTACTTGATGCAAACCATCCACAATACTACTGTATGCCACATGGGTGCACACACACAGACTCACACACACACACACACACCTCTAGCAGTCTGCTGTAGTATGTGAAGCCATCCTCTCCGTCCCGGCGGCTGTCATCCACCTTGTACCTCCTGCAGGCCAACAGCAGCTCGTTGGAGCTGTACAGGGGGGCGGGGTCAATAGAGTGGCTGTTGATCAGGCTGACCAGGTACTCCCGGTAATGCTTCCTGGATAGAAGAATATCACCACGTCAGCATCGCAGCTTCTGTGCGTACTGATGAAACTATGAACTGATGGAGTGATGTCAGTGATGTCACCTGTTAAAGGTAAATTGAGTTACAAACTGCAATCTTCGTCATCCTTTGCTCACTGACTGGCACTATTCATTAAAGGGCTGCGAACCAGGTTTTGGTCTGGAACGAGCTCATTTTAGAGACAAAAATCTCTTTTGTACTTTTCCATTTATTGGTCATATGAACATAAAGACTCTTCCATCCTTACCTGTTGTAATGATACAGTCATTATGTGATGAACATTTCCAGACTCTCTACCTCCCTGTGCTGTACCCTGCTGAGCCAACATCCTGCAGTCACTTGCATTTTCTTGGATGTCACAGTGAGTGAGCCTTTGACAACAGCTTAACACTGAGCATGTTCACATGGTCAACAAAACTCCCCTACAAAGAACTTTCATTTTGTGTTGATTTTGGCGACCCCTGTGGACAAAAGCGGTAGTGTTTTTGCCGGAATGAAGACTGCATTTCCCATGAGCTCTAGCTAGTACTGTCTTAAAGACGCTTATCTTGCTCACGTGTGCAGAGTTACACTATTTAGAAATAGCTTATCTTTCCACCCATGGCCTCATTTGCTGTTATAGGTCAAACAGAGACATCAGCAGAAACCAGAGACTTTTGCATATCCAGTTAAAAGTTCTTTGTAGGGGCTTTAAGACAATACTCTAATTAAGAAACTACCATGTAAACATCCATTTCTGATTAAGCTCATGGTCAAAGTGAACACTAATCGAATTAAGACATGGAGTATTGCTGTTAGTCGCATTATGAAACACATGTACACACCTTCATGGCAATGTGAACGTTCTGTGGGAGTTTCACTGCGTTTTGCAACAGGACAGGTTCACACACGGCAGGAGTCAAACAATCAAAGACATACCATATTACATTAAAACGACACTCTCCCACTGGTCCTTACTTCCTTCTCTCATCTGCTACCTCCCAGTTTGTCGTGGTGGCATAATGATGCAGAATCAAAGTACAGAACAGACCCATTGTTGGAGACAACAGCGTCGTCTAAGTGCACGTATTGCATAACAAAGAAGTAGGTCTAACTGCAGCTGAAGCCTCTGTAGAATTAAAAATGAAACATCCAAACCAGTTTATGGTACCATAACGTTGTGGTTGTTCTTGTCTGGGCCATTTTTCCAAGGAATTTATTCACGTGCAGCACAAACGTCCACTTGGACTCAAGGATGAACTGCATGTCACACTGGGCTGGACATACATGGATAAAAACTACAAACTGTAAACGTCAATGATGTTAATTTTACAGCTTACTGGTAAATTTATGGTCATTAATTTTCCTGCTGAGGCCTGGAGACACAGGGACAACACCACTACTGGACATCAGAAGTGAAGTGAAGTAAACATCCAAAACATAATATTCACTGCAGATTACTTGCTGTCTTTGTTCAAAGGGAGGTGAGGAACAAGTGCACCTTGGGTAACCGTAGTGACTGCAGCACATCAAATGTTTCCTTAGTTACAGACAAGAGGCAGTGACAGTGAATGCAGCGGCTTACTCGCAGAGTCCAGCGTGTCCAGGTTGGGTCTGAGCTCCACAGGCTGAGTCTGGCTGCTGCCCTCCCTCGTCCTTCTGCTCTATCACTCCACACAGACCTGGGAGGTGATCCAGAGAGAGGCCACACACAAATATGATGTGCAGTTAAACATGTGCCAGACATGTTTTCTTGTTAGAAGCAGGTGGTGGTGACTGAGAGCTGTGGTCATTGTGTCCTTGTAATAAAAGAAGAGACTATAGTGACTCTGAGAGGAGATGATGGAGATGAGAGTTAACATCTGTGTTTGTTTCCACTCACAGAGACAGATGTTGGGCAAAGGAGTGAGGGTTGACACTAAACTCACTTCTAGACTGGTGAGTACACAACTGCTAATGCTTACATTAGCTCTGAAGCAATAGTCAAACTTACATACAGCTCCTTTATCATCTGCATTATCACTGGGTATTCATCTTGTTTTTTTTAGAGCTGTTGGTGGTTACACCAATAACCTGAACTCTGGCTGTGTGATGTAACTGTCCCATTACTAAAACTTGATCCACCTCCCAACAACCAGAATTCATCTATGTAAAAGTGTGTGGCGTCCTGACTCACCTGTCTGTGTTCCAGGTGGAGGTTCAGTGTTAAAGGTCACTTCATTATTCTGTGGGTCACAGAGAAAGCAGCATCAGTGGATGGTCACATCGATCTGAGAAAGACACACTGGATGACTCGCTGATGCCTTTGTCTTTGTTTGGGTACGCACTGGGAGGAGCCACTTTGGGCTTTTTTTATAGTCCTGCTCCTTTTACCATGCACACTTTGTGAAATGTTGTTACACCTTATTCTGATTTCTGAAACTGTCCAGTGTTGGCCTCGATGGTTTTCACACAGGGAAACCATCAATAAAAAAAAGATAAGAAAAGTTAAAGATACTTTATTGGTCCCTTGCAGAAAATGATGTTGTTACAGCAAGCAGCACACACACTTATAGTGCATGTAGAGACCTCCTAAAAGAGTAGAATATGAGAATTAAATAAAGTTAAAGAAAGTATAAAATGTGGATCAATAAAAGAAGTTGCAATAAGAGAATTAAAAAGAGCAGCATCAAGTAAAACAAAACATCATGACTACTGTGTGTTTAAAATAGCAGCTGGCAGGAAAGACTGCTTCAGTCTTACATTTCGGTGGCATCAGGCAGCTACTGTGCGTGCTCAGCCTAAAAACCTTGAGGGCATGGACTGGGTGCCTGTCATTGCTCAGGATGGAGTTCATTTTTCTAAGCATCCTCACCTTAACCTGCTCAACGCTATCCAAAGGCATACTCGCCTTTTTAATCACATTTGTGCAAGCTCCTACCCCCTAACACAGCACACAAAAGAAAAGAGCACCGGCCACAACACAACACAACCGATGTCAAAGGACCGCACATCTGAAAACCTTATGCTGAGCTCCTTCTACAAGACCTGAATCCAACAGACTCATGTTGCAATGTAAGACAAATCCGCCTTGTAAAGGTATTTCACGGGGAGTTTACAGTGAGAGTGTGTGTGTGTGTGTGTGTGAGTACCTGGAGTAAAGCCTGCAGTCTGGAAGGTTCCCAGTCTCTCAGATAGAAGAGGCAGTCTCTGGGATGATGTGCGTGTAGTCCAGACACACTGCACTCATCCACAGCACAGGTCTGATGAGAGAAGACTCCTGTCACTGGTTCATATCCCACACATGTTCATCACCTCTCTAACAGTGACCTTCAGATCAGTTTGAAACCGTACAGTAAATACTATGCATGTGTACAGCATCTGTTCATGAGAAATAACAATTAATACTAACATTACAACATAAACTGATCACTGCACATGGAGACAGATATAGATAGGAGGATGCGTGTTATGCATTCTGATGACCTCATCAAAAAGAGAAAAAAAAGGTAGAGAAGAAGATGTCATGTATGGGTCAGATTTCTGTAGCCACCTGCGTGAGGACTACAGTGTGCATCAGCCTTACAGTGTGGAAAGGGTTGTTGCAGCCGCTGCAGAACTGGTAACGACACTGTGAGCAGCAGAAGTGCATGCAGCCTCCTTTAGACAGAGCGTACTGGAAGCGGCAGTTAGGACACGCTGGAGCGAGGGAGAGGAGGAGGACGGGACGGACACAAAGGAGGAGGGGAGACACAGAGGAGGGAGGCAGAGTCAGTACACTGAGGAAAACTCTTTTCATCTGATACACAAGTGATGTCACGCTGGAGACTAAAGCTCCCTGACTGGGAAGACTGGGAGTCACTGTGGGCCCAGGATGAGCCGGGAGAGGATCAGAGTGGGGGGGTGACCTTCATATTTCACCTGTGCTCTGGACAACACACAAAAAACTTGTTGAGTTACAGGTAGAGTCTGTAGGTGTGTTCACCAGGGCAGCCCTCCTACCCTCTCCCTCCAGCTGCCGGTGATGGCTTGGTATAGGCCCAACGCTCCAGCGCCTCACTCCTACTGGATTTGCTTTTCTTCACTGCTAAGTGTGTATCCCCCATTTCTCCTGCACTTTGTCACTGGCTGGAGAGAACACACCAACCTCCCGCCCAGAAACATCCCAACTACACCAAAACATCAAAATACAGACATGAGTAGAAGCCCATAGGTGTTGTTTAAGCAGGATTTCTTTTGTATAAGTCTATATTTCATTTTGTAGGAAAATCCTGCAGACTCTACTTGTAAAGTGCAGAATTTAAGTGTTAGCAAAGACAACTCCCAAGGGTGCAGCATGTGTACTCACTTTCAAAGTGGTTTCACTTTAAACTGCAGTTAATTAACTGACTGTCTGAGTCACTGCATTGTCTTTAGGTCAGAGCTGCTACAAGCACAGCTTTGAACTGTTATTCCCCCTTCTCCTGTTGTGTCATTGTTTTGAGCCAGCCATAATGTGCAGCGTTCAGTGTTAGCAATAAATGTGGTTTTGAACTTTATTATGATTATTAAAGAAACTTGAATCCACAAAATAAAAAGAATTAATGCCAATAACAATCATGGTTCTATTTGATTGTTATATATTCTTTACCATGAATTGTGTCAGTGAATGCATAACTCCATTAAATTTCCCTCATTTACGCTTCAGAAATTCCAACTGAGATAAACAGAAAGTCTTTAGAACTGAAAATAACAGTGTGATGCAGCAGCAGTGGTAGTGGTGGTGGTGCTGGTGGTGGTGATGGTGGTGTGCAGCCCCTGTGATGATGCTTAATTAGATAAGAGTGCAGGCAGAAGGAAATCCTATTGTCTACCACTCAGCTGGTTACACACTGTGTTGTTACGATCACACACAGTCTATTATTAGTGCACCCCTGGATTGAGCACGTCCACCACACATTACCTTCAACTACCGCTGCTGGAAAATGATATTGTATAAATGCATGTGTATGTGTACTCACTGATGCCATTGTCTCTGAGATATCCAGCCAGACCCTGCTTCTGATACTCAGGATCATTCTCTCTCTTCCACGACTGGTATTGTTCACAGGACAGACCTGCATGCTGAGACTCCCACTACACACACACACACACACACACACCCAGGTTAGGGTTAGGGTTAGGGGCTCACTATGTTTCATAAAGTATATAATAATAAACAGTGTAATGTGTCCATCATCCATCTGTCCATGATGGCAGCGGTGTTGTATGTGCAGATACACATGGCATTCATTTGGCACTCAAGTTACTGAAATATCAATTTCTTTTTCAAGAGTTTAGGACGTTATCATTAAGCAGCTGGAGCATTTATACAAAAATACAAGACCAGATATTTAGATTAACATGTAATGACTGAAGGGGGGAGACGTTGAAGTTACAAAGAGAGATCAAACAGAAGGTAGGAAACAGAAAGAGAGAAAGACCGAAACACCACAGAGAGAGACAGAATACTTACAGGCTTTTTACACTGAGCACAGAAACTGTTGCGGCACTGGAAACAGGTAACCTTCAGCTGGTCTCCATCATAGATGAACCCATATGAACACTGAGGAGGGGGGGGTAGAGGAGGAAATATTATGATCTAATATATAACTTGGTGGTTAACTACATTTTTGCAGAGGCCTAGAGTATGACTGTTAATGTGAGTTGTGCTGGTGTAGAGTCTATAATTTAATACTGGAGGAGCAGCTATTGGTTCATTAAAAATAAAATATCACAAACACAAACACCTTCTGTTGGCCCAGCCTCACCGCTGCCAAAGGATTAATAGCTGGTAAATGGAAACCTCCCCACTTGTTGCCGTTGAGAAAATGGTTGCTAGACTACATAGATATTACATTCATGGAGCATGCTGGGCAGCTAATTTGCATTCAGCCAAACCAAACAACATTTCATTTTGGGATGAGGCCATCTCCACTTTAAAGTCTTTATTTCAGTTCTTTTCTGT
>OMNW01035230.1:16453-27838 GCA_900303245.1 Selene dorsalis | reverse complement strand
ACCAGAACCAGGATCGGGACCGGAACCGGGACCGGGACTGGAACCCGAACCCGAACCAGAACCGGGACCAGAACCGGGTTCGGGATCGGGACCGGGACCGGGACCAGAACCGGGATCGGGATCGGGACCGGGACCGGGACCAGAAACGGGTTCGGGACCGGGACCGGGACCAGAACTGGGATCGGGATCGGGACCGGGACCAGAACCGGGATCGGGATCGGGACCGGGACCGGGACCAGAACTGGGATCGGGATTGGGACTTCACGTGGCTATGAACTGTGGGTGATTTCCTTGAGCAGGGTCAGTTGATGCTGACTGACAGTGAGGGAACATGAGCTGACTTCATGATGTCACAATGGGACACAAACACGGTTTACATGAACTAGCCTAAGTCATGTACAGTCTATGGTCTGTAAGAGAAACTCAGCCAGTAAAGTGAAGGACAAGGCTGGGGACACAAGGGCCCAATTTCCTTCCACCTCTCAGGCCCTGAACCCTGATTGACTTCAACAGTGTCAGGTGTAAGTGAGTGTGAGAGTCTGAAAGGGTCCAGATGCTGTTGTATGAATGGGACAGAACCAGGACCACTGGAGCAGGGAGCACACCGGAACAAGGACGAGGACCAAAACAAGGAACATGGGGCCACGACCATGTCGTAACCGGGACCAAGACCACAAGAACCAGAACCGATACCAGGACCACCAGAACTGGAACCGGTACCAGGATGAGAATATGCAGATGAAATAATGTGATCTGGTGTAAAATGGTTAGTTATACCCACAAACTTTATTTTAAGCAATGAAAAGAAACAGATAATTTAACAACACTTTTCCAAATAGAACCCAGTATTATATTGCAGTATACCCAGTATTATAACAAACCGTGGATAATTTTCATGCCACTATCTCATTTGCATGAACGGTTACTGTTGGACAAGGAAGAGGATATAATAAAAAGACTTCAGGTGTTTTCTCCGTCACTCCATTTAACCAGATGATTCATAGACAGTTATTTAAATATGCACTGTCAAACTGCAGAGCATGCACTACCCGATTAAGCAAATGATCTATTCACCATCATCATCTTCTTCCAGAAAACAGTTTTCACACCACACATGGTACGCATAAGCCATACACACTACAAGAGTCAGAAAATAGAGGACAAAGAACACGGTGTCTATGATTTCAGCCACTTGTTTGTAGCACCAAGTCCGTTTCTGGCCTTCATCTTGTCCTCCAACTTCCAGTCGAGCTGCCTTCACTTCCTCCAGGATACTTTTCAGCAGGTCGTGGTCACCGAGCTGCTCCAGAGGAACTGGATTCCCCGGGCCTTCCTCCTCAGCTTCAGCAGCATCTGTATGGGAACATAAAATATGATCACTGATGAGCCTGCATCAGATGTAAATTGGTTTACAACAATATCATGAATATCATTTTAAAATAATGCTTACCTGTGTTGACGTGATGGTTGGCTTCCAGCTGAATTCCCACTTGAGTATTATCGGATCTTTGAGGCTTTTTACCACAATAACCATCGAGGTCCAGTAGGAAGCTGACCAGAATGGCCTCCAGGACACTCAACCCCACCACGGTGAAAACCGTGATACAGTATCTGGCTGAAATAATACATAAACAACTGTCAGTCAGTCCGATACCGTTGTCACATTAAAATCAGATCTTTGGTGTGAGGCCCGTGCAGCAGCAGCAGCGGCAGCTCACCAATCATCGGCAGGTTGTCCTCAGTGGACGGCAACATGTCCTTGAGAATCAGCAGCAGAACGGAGATGGACAGGAGTATGGTCACTTTGAAGCCCAGCTTTTCACCTCTGGCCTCGTGGATGAAAAAAGAGGCCAGATCCAGGACCAGGAAAAAAAACAGTGGTATGATGAAATTGATCACATACAGCATTGGCTTCCTTACGATCGTCACCTGTGAAAAAAACAACAGCAAACAAATAGTGAAATTAGTCACAGACTGACATACATGGAGAACGGGGAAAGAAATGTTATCAAACACCGTGGCATAGATTTTCTTACCACATATACAAGTTTGTTTGGATATGTGCTGTGTGTGGTAGAGTTATAATTGAACACTTTAATGCTTTGCAGTTGCCACTCTCCGAGAGTAACCATGACCGTCTCAGAGATCATGGTGAGCATTTCATCGCTCCTTGCTGCCTCTAGTCTCATGGTTTCTCCTGTGTAGGGTATTTAAAAACAAAGATTAAATAACAACATAAATATTCTTCATGGCAGTTCAGGATGTAAACATCAGTCCATGAGTCTGCAGCTCATCATGGTGCGTTTTTTTTTTTTTTTTTTTACCAGTGTAGCTCATGGAAGTGAATGTGATTCTACAGCTTTGAATATCCATGGGGAACAGGAAGAGATTCATGCGACAGGTGGTGGTGAGCCGCTGACGTCCGCTTGAGAACACTGCACCGCTGGGAGCCACAGTGACAAATGCGCTGTTCTGGATGCTCCCAGAATCAGAGGCGCTGAGGGGACGAGAGGTTTTATCAGTGCATTTCTTGAAGATCTAATTCCAAATTTCTAATAAAATCTTCATAGATAAATACATTTATTTTACCAGTGGGACTTCCATTCAACACAAATGTGTAATAATAATTTATTTCACAGGTGTGTTAAACTTAAAAATCACCATCAGGGGATTGCGATGGTTTGCAGTAAAGCAGCTGGAGCGACCCGTCTGACCTCTGTGACCCGTACAAGGTCAGATCCGTTCTGTCTCCATTGACCCACTGTGAACTCATGTTGCTGCCTTCAGGGACCAGATATAAGTCATGGTGAAGAACCACCAACCAACAAATATTAGTATTTTAGTATTGCTTTTGTACTATTATTGATGCTCTTCTATTTGTACTGTCCACGTTGTTGCTGCAATCCTGCAAATGTCCCATCACGGGACTGATAGAGTAATATCTGATCTGTCTGATGATTTCAGAAACATTGAAGAACTGTTTATTTTGGGTGGCAGGGATAAAAGGTTCACTAATCAGAAAGTGTTACTGGGTGTTTGCCTTAACTTCATCACACATGTTATGAATGCAGGATATAAAATGTAATCTAATCTGGCTGGATCCTATTTTAGTTTTTGTAGTTCTCTTTACAGTGATTGGTATGTGAGGTTACATCATGAGTCAGGTACATACTCCTCTTGGATGGTTAAATCTGGGATCCACAGGCTTGTTCTGGGAATGGTGACCAGCTGTATCCCACAAAAGTCTGATGAATTCCACGTGAGGAACTCGTTTTGCCATGTCTGGGAAAAATAAATATAAACAATAAGACAGTAAATGTGTGAGATACAAAGAGTAAAGCCAGTAAATAAAGAAAGTATCTGCTATAATTAAAATTTAAATTCAATTATTATAAATTAATTATTAAATTAAATTGAATCAATAAAAGCCTTAAAAGTCTTACCATTTCATACCAGGCGTGATAGGTGAGGGTCTGAGACTTCGCATTCTGCAGAATCAGTATCAGATACTTATTGATCCTCAGGGGGGAAATTTAGTTTAAGATAAACAATACAGATAAAGACAAGGAATAAGCTAATAATAAAAAAAATATGAAGATAAAGATAAAAAAAACCTTAATCAATTATGTTTATTATAGAGGGTCAATCCATTGTTTACAACAGTAACCAACTCACCACTTCCAGAATGCCAAATAACACCATGTCCAGTTTAACACGAGTCAGCGTAGTCCAGTTTTTCACAGGTCGCAACATTTTAAGAGCATTATTGGTTGTAGTCAGGTTTAAATAATTCAGGAGACCCCAGTATGAGCAGTCTGAGGTCTGACTGCTGCAAACACCTGCAGGGAAAGAGGAGGAAACAAGAAGAAAACAAAAAACACATCAACAACAACCTTAAGAAACAGATACAGCACCAATGTCAGTCCCAGATAAGCGACTCACCGATTAACACAAGGAAAGCGAGAACCCTCAGAGCCGACATGGCCGCCTGCCGCCTGCTCCATCTGAGCAGATCCCTTCTAACTGCTCAACATTTATATCAACAGCAGGACAATACCAGGGTCAAGTGCAGAAGAAATAACAATAGATCTAATTATCTGCACACTCAAAGAGGAGTAAACTTCTCTTTGTTCCTGTGCTCTGTTGGTCGGGGATACAACACCAACCAGCCAAACAGTCCTATTGTGGAGCTGCAGCTGAAGCACAAAAGTCAACATTAGGAGCACATCTCAGTGAATCATCAGGCGGGAGTGTAAAATGTTTTTTTTTTCAGAGCACCCACTCCCAGTGTACTCAGAGTTAACAACACCTGTGGTCAATGAAAGAAAGAAAAAATAACAGGAGCAAATATGAGGTGATCCCAGGTTTTAATTTTAAAATCTTTAATGCACAATAAAGAGGTGAACAGCAACATTTCAGCTGCACACAATAGAAAATGTCTCCTGCGTTTCACTTTACCACAAATCCCTGCAGAATGGAAATGTGCAGGCCCAGCGGAGCGGAGGACCACAACTTTGGCACAAACAACACCCACACACTGTGACTGTAATGTAAAGTGATATAAAACCACAGTCCTCCCAGCAGATGCAGATTTATTTAAAAAGGCCTTGGTGACATGAAGGTTAGTGTTTTTGTTTTTTTTTACACTCAGGGGTACACGTCTTTAGGCAGCTGGAAGTCTTTGAAGGTGTAGAAGGAGATGTCTCCGTGGTCCACCACAGCCACGACCACCGGGACGTCGCCGCTCTGGGAGCTCAGCAGCTTGATGGCTCGTAGGTCGGGGACAGGATCGTCGAAGCTGAAACACAGAGGAGGTTAATCTATGGAGTAATCTTAAAAACAAGTGAAAACATACAGCACATTAAATAAATTAAAATATACATATACTTAAAAGCAGGATGATTAATCCATACAAATCATAAGTATGAACAGTGGTGCCTTTTATGTTGAAGAGCTTTCTGACATTTTGCTTGTTTGGTTGTTGATGGATGAAATAATCAAATCAAATCAAATCAAAGTTTATTTTTATAGCACTTTACAGCATCTAAACTGATGATCAAAGTGCTTTACAAGAGATATAAAATAAAAAATAAATTTTTATTTTCAAAAATTAATTAATTAAATAAAACTTAAGAACACAGCAAGAATAAAACAAACACTGAAACATTAAAACATTAAACAATAACAAAATCAAAACAAGTAAAACAGGAAGACGTCACAGCATCATGAGGTAGAAAAGCATTTTTCACTCAATATCGAAATTATTATCTATTATTTCCTTTATTTCCTTCTTTCTTCTCTGCTGTTTGTTGCATCACTGTCATCTGCAGTGTATCATCTATCTGTGCACATTGGTGTCATAACTATGTGGCCACTGTTTGTGTCTTTGTTGTTTGCTATGGTATTGTTGCTTTTATTAAAGCTGAAAAGCAAATAAAGATCTATCTCTTGGAAATGTCGGATTTCAGTGGTTTTGGTTAATGATTACTTTGGATAAAACATTGAGCTGCGGTGTGTTCTGCCATTTGACATTTGACTGTATGATGAATAAAATAATAATTAACCGATTAATCCAGGTAACTACAGTCACCAGATATCACAAAGCATCCATTCATTTCTGGTCACTGTGATGTTTGTGTCAGTGGAGTCAGCTGCCAGCTGTTTCCTGTAAACCAATACAGAGTACACATGCCCCTCAGGCAGCTCTTGCGGTCGCTTACCTGCACACACACATGCGGGAGTACGGTTTCCCCGGGTTGCTCTTTTTGAAGTCAGCCACCGAATCAGGTTGGTAAACATCGAAACAAATCTTCCACTCGTCCGACCCTTTTAATCTGAGCACACAACAAAATGACAGATCATACATCAGCATTGATGCGGCCGGGAGAACACAACGTGGCAGGGGCAGGTCATTGATCGGTTCACATCAGGTCCATGTTCTGATTTATTTTCCCGTCAGGGGTGAATCAGAGTTTACAATCAGACAAGAGCTGCATGAGATCACACTTATTAAAGACAGTCTCAGGAAAATGCTCACATGCTGTCTCAGGTCTCAGTCACATCATGTGACTCCGTTTCCATGAGAATAACAAAATCTTACTTCATTTTATAGATACGTTTTTGGCTTAACCAACGTATAAGTGATCGATCAGAATCCATAAGAAACATACAGTGATTGCAAACAGGACAGTTAGGTAGCTGTTTCATTCTCAGTATTAATCTATTTTCATTTATTCTTTTTATTCATTTATTAAGTTTTGTTTCATTTTAAAAACCACAGGCAGCAGAACAGTTTCATCTGGTTTTTAACATTATAATCCTCTGAACACACACACACACACACATGAGGTGAGTCACACTTGCTGTTTGTGGTTTCACAGCGGTGATTTCCCAGATCCCACAGAAACTCAAACATGGCTTCAGGTTTAAAATGATATAGTGTATAGCCACAGTCTTACTGTGTCCTGACTGACCTGGGATCAGCTGAGGGAAATCATCCCACCTTCTTTTCTTTACCACTTGTACAAGTGTTATAACAGGAAAGAGAAGAGAAGTTATACCTGGACGCCCCCTCGAGCAGATTTGTAGATTTGATCACACTGATTTTATCCAACAGTTCGCCTGGAGCAAAAAAAAAAGAAGAAATGAAATGAATAAAACTAGAAGCACCTGCTGGTAGATTCAGTTTACAGTGTGTGTCTGTGTGGTCTCACCTGTGGGCAGTGGCTGTCTCGGGTCATGAAGAGGAGTGACCTCTCTGTTCCACAGGTGTGCTGGTCGACCTTTACGCCTGCCCTGCCGCCTCGCCATCAGCTCCTCATACTCTGCCCAGTTTCTGCACCTCTGCACCTTCACGGAGGAAACATATCATGATGATATAATATCACATCCAGGTATAACAGGATGTGTGTGGAACAGTTTAATGACATGTTTAGGTTTGTTGAGGTTGTTTATCATCAGCTGCTACAAACCTCTCTGTCTCTGTTGACGTCCCGCCGCCGCCTGCGCTTGTCCTCTTCCCGCCTCCTCTCGTTTGAGGACATCTTAACCTCTCGCAGGTTGATCCTCCGCTTCCAGGAGGCTACGTCACAGACTCCCACAGCCAAACCCCCAGGCAGCAGAGAGGGGTCTGGAGAGTCCAGGCAGCGGGAGGCGTGCTCCCTGGAGCCCAGGTCAGGGAAAGGGATGGAGCTGAAGTCCCAGCGGGTGGAGGCAGAGGCGGAGGTGTGGAGCTCCGAGCTTGGGCCTGAGTCCTGAGGAGCATCTGTCATCCACCATGTCCGGTCCCTGCCTTCATGTGCTGCAGTCGTGGTGGCAGTCTGGACCTGTGCAGCTTCTGAAGAGGTTATCAAGTGTGACTGAGGCAGGGTTTTGTCGTCCTTGTTGTCATGGTTACCTTCATCCTCCTCTATTCTCTCGTCGGTGGGTTCTTCTTGTGCCTCAGTCTGACTACAGAAAGAGCAACAGGTCAGTTTAAAGGAGGACCACTGAAAAACTGCACATCAGTCATTCAGCCAAAGAAAAGGTTCAATAAACACAGATCAACAATGGAGCTGCAATTAAGCCCTAAACTCATTAGACCACATTTTCAGTTTCCACATTTCTGCAGAGTTTATTAAGCTTCCTGTTTTCAAAAATTGGTGAAAACACATAAAAAAAACAACAAAAGAGCAACAGAGACCTGTGATTAGAGATGTTCTGATACCGACACCTGCATCAGAAACATCATGCATCAGCAGGTAAGTAAATCTCTGCACCAAACCAATTAAACAGCAGTTTTATTCATGTTCTTTTTCAGTCATGAATCATGATGATGACAAAAAGGAAAAAATGATACTGGTACATCTCTACCTGTAATTGAAACAACTGAAATTTGTTCCTCTCACACAGAGCAGCAGGGAGTAAACACACTGTGCTGTACAGTACATGTGGAGTGTTTTGTACCTGCAGCTTGAGGAGGGGCTGGCGCTGCGCTTCCTCTTCAGTTGTCTCCCTGCTCTGTCACGGGACTGAGGCAGGTTCAGCTGCCTCGCGTACAACGACGGCTCCAAACTGTAAGAGGTCAAAAACACAACATGATACCAGGACCTCCACAGCAACAGCATCCAAAACACTGCAGCGCCTCAAAAAACCCATGAGGACAGAATTACACTGCCATGCCTCAGGATCAGGACTGAGCTTAATTCCTGTTATATATTATGTCCAGAAATACAAATGGGCACCGAAATGTGTCTGACTGGGATGTTAATAACTCTGTTACCTGGGATCGAACCTGTGCACCACGTAGCCAAGTCTCTTCAGATGCCCAAACACCTTTTTGATGAAAAAGGGGTCATTAGATCAGGTCAGTATTGTGTTTGTCCTCCAGAGCATGAGTTGGAACAACAGTTATACCTGATATTGCTGAAGCCTCACTGTGTTTGGAGACAGAAATCTCTCATAACCGTCCTGAATGGACAGTGGCAGGTCTCTGTAGAACACCTGCAGGTTTCCCTGTTGACACATCGACAGTCAATAGTTTACAGATCACAAGGTTCATTTGCTGTTATTTAAATGTCCCTGAATAAACACTGAGAATTTGGGGGCGCCACACCCTGACCAACAGGTTTCATGTGCCACTCACACACTCCATCAGGTAGAGAGCCTCTTCAGGGAGGAGACACTGTTTGCCGTTGGCAGAAAAACCCATCGTCTGCCAAAACTTTCCCTGTTCAAAAAGACATATATAATAATCATAAGATATATTATAATTATTTGAGAAATACTTGATAACAGGAGGTGTAGAGCAGATGTTGTCAGCTTGTCACAGTACTCACAGCTGGAGTCTGCAGCTCCACAATCTGGTCACTTGGAATCCATGTGGCCCTCACTATGTTTCCTCTACAGCGAAATAAATGATCACATGTCAGTGCAACAGAGCCAGTGCAAATTTAGTCTGAAAACCTTTTCAAGCAAAAGTGTAATATCAATTATTATTAGTTTTTCTTCATTGCTTGTGGATGTTTCAGCAACTACTGTAGATCTCAGATGGCAGAACATCACTAAGGGGAAAACAAAGACTCCTTCAACAGTAATGGATGGATGGATGGATGGATGGATGGATGGATGGATGGATGGATTACTCACAGCCTCTCCACTCTCTCCTCTGATATAAGGCTCCAGTGCTCATTCAGGCTCTGCTCAAGCCGCTGTCTTTGCTCGTCTGAGTCATTGGGGAAGAAGTCCTTCTGTCCTCTGACAGGAATCTTGTGACTCCTGGACCGGGCCGCAAACAGCTCTGATGGACTGGAATTTAATGACAAATGACAACAACAATCAGCTGCACACTCATTTGGTTTTTATCTAGCTGCTCAGCTACATGAAAGGAGTGAGGCTGCACTATTACACTAATCATCAGAGGGAAACTTTATATCACGACATCACAAAGATCAACATCTGCAGTTTGCAAAGCAACATCTGGTTTGTTTAAAAGGGCAGACTGTGTGTACAAAAAAACATCTCAGAAATTGAGGCGTTCTGCATTTTAAGAATTACTGTAAGACCTCACATCTCTAAAGAGTTGAATGTATACTAATTACTTCAAAATCAACAAAATATGCAATTTGCTGAGGGGGTGCACAAAAATTAAGCCTTGTTCCTCATCAGTCCAACAGGTCCCTGAGTCTGCAAGACCACATCCTCTGCTGCATGATCTACTGGGGAATTTTGCATTCACACTTGTATTACTGGTTTGGGTACTGTCTATTTCCAGTGTCATCATGAGTCATGGGGTCATGACTCACTCTTTCAGGACAACGCCCGACAGGCATCTGCTTTTCATAAGCAAATTTCAAGCCCTTCTCAAAAATGCTTTCACTCCAGTTAATTCATAACTTTGTGCAGCTTTTTCTCTCCGCTTTCCCCCAACCTCACCAGCAGGGGGCGACAGGGGGAACCAAACGCAGAGCACCCGTGATTCGTCAAAAGAATCGTCTCGGTAACTTTTAACAGCCGACCATTACACATGTGGAGTTAACTTCAGCTCCAGTTAATGCGCCTTTATTACAATCTCAGTTATAATTCCTTTGCACATGTCTATACTCCATAACTAAGTCAACTAGATGTACCTGTCCCACCATGTGCGTGGGAAAACGCAACAGAAGCTCCGACAGCGGAGAAAGGTGAGTAAAAACCCCACTGAGGGAGAACTACAGGGGTTCTGTAGCAGCGTGTCTTAAAAAGTACACGTTTTCTTGCTGATTTAGGCGACAACGCACCTTAATATTTCACTGAAGAAGCTCCCTCCGGTGTCTGTCTTGTTTTGGTCCGCCATGATGCCTGCCTGTCCCTCCGCCGCACGCTTCTCCTCTGGGTCCTAACGCCCGTCCACTCAGTAATTGAATGACAGCTCCACCCATGGCCGGCAGGGGCTGCTAGTGCACAAGTTGCTTTTGGGATTTCCTGCCCTAAAATGAAATGTCAAAATGTTTATTTCACTTAGTTGAGTTTCACTTTATGTAATGTGCGTCCCGGTCCAGTGTGAAACTTTGACATAGTAAAGAAAAGTATTCTTCAAGGTATGATCAAGGTGATCAAAGTTGTGAAACATGTCTTCTTTCTTTTTAAAGCCTCATTCATCTCATCATTTGAAGTCAAAAGAGCTCAAGTTAGCCACATCAAAAAACAACTTCCACCGCCAGTCCATGTTGTGCTCCAATCAAAAATGATTAGCTTCGCCCTCCCCTCAACAACCCATCCTTGACACCCAATCTCAAAATTGCTGATTTTGACATAAACAAGAATTGATCAGTTGAGATTCTGCCTAATTCCTGTGGGATCTTTGACATTGATCGTAAGAGTCAAATTTACTGTGCCAAGTAAACCTGACAGCAAAGTGCACGGATTGACCCCTGCTGCTTTGATCAGTTTTCGGCCTTCTGACCACTGATTAAGTTCTTATCTTGTTTACACAGACTCATTCCACAATAAGCACAGTTTCATAACAAGTGTCTGGGGAATCACAGCATAAATACCCCTCCAGACTGTCTATACCAGGACCTTCACAGCAGCATAGTAAGTACACAGCCTCATCCTACTTTTACATCATTATATAACATTTCCTGCTCATATAAAACTGTATATACTGCAGATTAAAGTAACGATAGCCAATTTTTGTGTAAACCTATCATCATGAAATAAATGCTTCTTGAATAATGTAGTGGCTATAGAACGACAACCATTACTGCTGTAAAAAAAAAAAGAAAGAAAAAAAAAGCTTTATGAATGAAAGTAAGTGACATGACTTAATGAATAAATTGACTGTGGTCTCACAATGAATACAAAGGCGTACTACATCCATGTTGCCATGTGTGGGGTAAACCAAGTCATTTTGGCTTTTTAATGTCA
>OMNW01035229.1:3088-15524 GCA_900303245.1 Selene dorsalis | reverse complement strand
ATGGAAAAACCAAGAGTATCAGAATTGATAGCTGCTTAGCAACAGGGAGAATTAGAAGGTAGGGTTCAAGACGCAGATGGTGAATCAACTAGTAATCGCTCCCTGTCACAAACCAAAACAAAAAGTTACCTTGTTATCATTAGGATGGGAAATGCTGCGATGTCATGTTGATGTCTGACTTGATATATCAGGCAGCAACACATTATGTAGCCTGTGTTATTACTATGACTAATGTACTACACTGAGTTTGTATATCTTTTAGAATATTTTATATTATTAGATCATATAATATTATAATAATCTTGTATATTGAAACTCTCCTGGAGCTTAAAGCAGAAAGCATTTCAGAGAGAACCCCCCCCTGTTGACTCGGGCCCACTGGTTCCTCAGGTCAAGCTGATCAGCTGTTCCTGGAGGTACCGAGGTCTAAGCGGAAGCTCAGAGGGGATAGAGCTTTTTCTGTGGCTGGTCCTAAATTATAGATCAACCTCCCTATGCACATCAGACAAGCCCCCTCACTGTCCATTTTTAAAACTGGTCATGCACATTTTTATTCCTTGGCTTTCAACCCGGCATGAGACTCTTGTTTTAGTGTTTTATTGTTTTAACATTGTTATTGTTTAATTGTTTCTGATTGTCTTATGTTCTATTGTCATTTATGTACAGCACTTTGTTTCAGCTGTGGTTGTTTTTAAAGTGCTCCATAAATAAAGTTGAGTTGAGTTGAGAGTTGAGTTATTCATTTTAAAAAATTATGTGACCTGGCATTTGGCCAAATGTGGAAAATGTTCATATATAAAGTAACATTTTTTCCATGCAATTAGCTTAAAAGAGACATGCAATATTCAGATGATATGAATATCTTTGAAGAAAATCTGACACCGGAGTGAACCCTGAACAGCCCTAATGCGAGCTCAGAGGCCTGCTCTTTCATCTTGTTGCTATCACTGTGGCGCTGCTTCCCTCACCATGAGAGCCTGAACTTTACATGTGCTGAGAACAAAAGTATTTGTTCCTTTTACTCTGGAGGTTGTATAACTGCTGATACACAGTAATACTTCTTCATCCTCTCTATCTGTCTCCCCCCTCTCTCTCCCTCTGTGTGTATATCGCGCTCTCACCCATGGTTGGAGTTTGACCTGAGGGTTTTCTCTTTGCAGCGTGCTGAGGTTCTGATTGGAAGCCAGGATAACTCCAGCCCTCCCACTGTCACTCCATGCTGAAATCAGACAGGTTGACAATGAAAGGGTCATCGTTGTGTAGTATCTGCAACTGTTAGTGTGTGCGTGTGTGTGTGTGTGTACAGTTGTGGGGAAGTACACTCTTAGAAATAGGGGTTCCAAAAGGGTTCTTCTAGAAGGGCTGAGGTTCTACCCAGAACCATTTTTGTAGAAAGGGTTTTTCAAGGGTTCTTGGTAACACTAAGGGTTCCAGTAAGAGCAGTTTTGATTCAGACAACCCCTTTTGGAAGAAAGAGTTCTTCAAGGGTTGTTGAAAGCATGGGTATAAGATCCTGTGCCACCAGGAACACACTTCCTGATAACACTTACTAATAATGATGCAAAATACAATTCCTTGTGATCACAGATACAAATACTTTTTATATCTATTTGTTATAATAACAAAAAGCCCTTTTTCTACAGATCTTGTTGATCAAACAGTAACATTCTTGCCTCTAGTGGGATTTGAACCCCAGCCTCCCAGTCCAATGTCACTGGCATTACCCACTGAGGTATCCAAGTGGAGCCATCAGGTCCATTGTACTATTATCTTACATTACACCTTCTGATGTCTGTCCTACAACTGAAATGTTGTGCAATTTATTTTCACAACTATTCATTATAAGAAAGCAAGCTCTTCCATTGCAAATCTGAGAAAGATTAACTGTGGCTGGGATTCAGCCTCCCAGTCCAAAGTCAGTACCCACTGAGCTATCCAGCTGAACGTGTTGATCAGGGACTCCTCTGAGTCCACACTTGGATTGACAGCTCTTTCAGGGCCGGCATTGTTGTTGCACTACTCCCTCCTTCAGGAGGTAATGACACTCAGGAAAGAGCTGCTGGCTGGATTTGAACACTGGGCCACTGCAGTTGTTGATGCTGGGAATTGGAATAAATATTTTTCTCATTAAAATTGTTTGAATATTTGTTCAATGAACGACCACAATATAATATAAGGGATTCAATAATTTGTGGGCCTGATCTGCAGAACCATAGAACCCTCAGAAGACAAGAGGGTTATTGGTCAAACCCTTTGAAAGTGATATTTTTAGAGCCCCCTGTAGACGAAATCCTTGAAATATGAAAGGGTTCTCAGTGGAACTCCTTGTCTTGGTTCTAGATTAAACCCTTAGAAGTTGGAAAGGTTCTCGATGGAACCCCCAGTAAGGGTTCTGCTTGAAACCAATATACCATAGAAGGGTTCTCTGTAGTTCTAGGTATAACCCTCTATGCTGGGTTCTTGGTAGAACCCTCCAAAAGGGTTCCAGCTGGAACCTTTATAAAAAGGTTCTACCAGGAACTAAAAAGGGTTCACCTATGAGGACAAGCTGAAGAACCTTATATGGTTCTAGTTAGCACTTTTATGTCTCAGAGTGTACCTGGAACATTCCTTTGTAAAAGATCTAAATTTAGAAACAAACAAACGTGCAAAACAATAAACATACAACTGTATAAATAAAATAATACATTTTGCTGCAACTAACCTCTTCTCATTGTTTCTTTGGAGTGGACGGAGGACTCCCTGCTGACATTCTCCTTGGACAGACAACCTCTAAAGTCTTGTTCAGTTTCTAAAACAGATGCTTTAGAGACCCTACAGGAATGTTAGATAATCTTCACTTTCCCCTTTGTGATGTTTCCAGACATTCCACTTATTTCATGACCTACTGTTAATCCTCCTCTCAAACAGATCTTGCTGGTAATACTATACAAATTACTTTACCACGGCCATAATAAAAGATGTCTGACCTTCATGATTCAAAATATGCAATGTATGAGTGACAATAGAGCAAATAAAGAAAAAAGCTCACAGTCAGCCTGTGCTTCTTTTTGTCACAATGCGGCTTTCAAATCCAGTGTATAACTGCCTTTGAAGTCATTGTTTTGAACATGATTTATAAGCAGCATACATTACACAATGTCCTGTGTCCTGTCCTGTCCTGTCCTGTCCTGTCCTGTCCTGTCCTTAATGACTTGAGTCTATGGAGAAGCATTTTATCCTTTATTTATGTGCTCTGACAATAAAACCTGATGTGTTATTATTAATAATTGTCATTTATATATTCTCTTTTCAGTTCAGATTTAGCTGTTCTGGCTGCATCAATGATTTTGTTAGGTTATATAGTATTGATATACACTAATGTGTAATTCATATCAAATTGATTTTATCCATATCAAATTGATTTTATCCATTGATTGCGTCTGCATATGTTGGTTTCTGATTCTCCTGATTGGAATCTCTCTCCCAGGCTTATATGATGCATGGTATGTCCCAGCTGAGTGTAGGAGCCTCTGATTGTTAGTCAGGTCAGTAGTTGTTTGTTGTTATTTATTATTAGGCCTTCTGACTGTCTGAATGAATGCAGCCTTATTTGAGCTACTTGAGCTTTAGCTGCACCAACCACATTTCCTCAGGACCTTCTCCTCTCATGTAGATAACAACGACTCACACACCGACCATTCAGATCTCCTTTTATCCGTCTTAGCTTATGCAGATCCATTAAGCTTTGGTCAAAAAGAAGTGGCCTTGCTATCACAGTTCTCACGTGCATCATATTGGTGATGGCAGTTTGTGAGGCCTAGGATTTGATCTGCTCACAATTCCTGATCAGTCTCCCCCTGTGGTGAGAACAGGTGACTCTCAACTATACCTATTTAAAGCCAAGCGCTCAGGGTTCAGAAAATTCTTAGATACAGTAAATAATACGCTGTCAGCTCAACATCTGCTTCGTGTCACCTTCTATAACAGTAGTTGAAAAATAATATTAGTGTATCAATATAGTATTAAGTCTTCCTCCTCCTTTGTGCTATCATTGCCAACAGCCATTTTATTCTGTCTTTTGAAAAGCCATAGACTTTTGAGGAGTGTAATTTTCCTCTAAGCAGTGATAGATTAAAGTTTTGCCTTTCTCTGCTGCCACTCAAGTATCAACTCAGCCAACGGGAGTTTTATGACACCACAATAATGATTTCCCATTGTGTTTCCTTGATAGCTTCCATTGTCTACCTTTCCCCCTTTCATCAGAAGGAAAGAAGTGAGGGAAACAAGGAAAGAAAAAAAACGATGGGGTGGCTCATTACAGCTCAGGGGATTGCTGTCTTTCTATCTGCCTCTCTCTCTAACCCATCCCTCGTGCATCCCCCCTACTTCTTATTAGCAGGACAGGCTTTGTGTTATAGTGACAAGTGGATGCATCTGTGTGCAGGTGAATGTGTGTTAGGCAAAGAGAGCAAAAATGTGCACAGACTTAATAACATCTGTCACATGTATGCAGGGGGGAGCAGTCTTCCCAAACTGGCCCTGATAGCTCCCCTTATTCAGAAAGCAATCAGGGACTCAGTGGCTTCCTCTCTGTCTTTCAATCACTCCCTCCATCGCTGATGTAATTTGTCATTAGCAGAACGGAGAAACTTTTAATTGAGTCTCAACTGTTTGGGAGCAGATGACAACTCCTTCCTCGTCTCACGTGGCCTGTTTTTGTTTGCTTTGCTTTTGTTTGAGGTGTAAAGAATAACCTTTGTTTTTTTTTCTTTTGTTTTTTATCAAACCTGATTATCCCTTTGTGTGTGTGCTTAAATGTGTGAGTCTATTTGTGCATACTTGTATTCAGAGTTGCGGGTCTGGGTGAATCTCTGGCTGCTTGTCCTGTTATGACCTCTCCAATTAATTTCACCATTAAAGCTCAATCTCAAGGTGAATCGTAGAGATTCACAGAAAGGTCAGTGCACTGTATTTATGTATATTCAACAAAATTTTAATTAAGCAACAGTCATTAAAAATTCACATAGTGCAGCGGCTGCTCAGGGGGGCTGAGTGTGGTGGAGAATGGCATAAAACATTTACTGTTTAAAGCCATCTGAGCAGAAGCAATTTACCGTCAGATGCAGGCATGAGCCGGAGCATGAATACCTAGAGAAAAAAAAACTGTGAAAGTATACTGTGTGCATGGAAACACTTAGATTTATCTGAGACAAAATGAATAATTCACCATCCTCCCTTATTATGTGTTGAAAGATATTATTAAGTACTAGTTAAGGGCTCAAACAAGAGCTCAAATTAGCCTGCAACGTGACATTTCATTTGTATGTTGTGTGAACAAATATGAGCACAGGCCCACAGTAAATGAATGGAGACAGCAGCTTACAATCACATCTCAGCCATAAGTGCCAGTAGGCCAAATATACAGGCACAAGGACGCCTCAAATGACATACAGTCAACCTATAATTACAATTTTATTGAAATCAGCTTTAATGACTTGAATTATATTATCAGTGTTAAGAATCTGGTCTTGCTCTGTGAATTGTGATACGTAGTAGTGCTATGTTTTATAGTAGTGTAAAAAAAACTATGGAAAAAGGAATTTAGTGAGTTTTGTCTCATGAAGTGCACTTAAAAAAATGCACAGCTAGACCATGTGGATTCCCACACAATCAGTTGTTAAGTTGTACAACATTTTTATTTGTCAATGTCAATGTCAATGTCAGCTTTATTTATATGGCACATTTAATAACAGCCAATGGCCAACCAAAGTGCTTTACAGTTAAAATGAACCAAACAGCAACAGAAAAAAACAAACAGTGAAATATGATGAAGAGAAAAGATCCGACAGAGGTATCTGTCCTCAGCCAAAGGCCAGGATTGCGACTGCAAAGGCTCGATCTCCTCTAGTTTTTAAGAGCGATCAAGGAACATCCAAGACCATCTGATTAGCTGATCTGAGGGCTCTGGAAGGCTAATGCAACTTAATAAGATCAGATAGGTATTCTGGTATTCGACCCATTCTGAGACTTAAAGCCAGTTCAGTTTCTACGCTGCTGGACATTACACAACAATGTGTAATGTCCGATGTCTAAGAAAATAATGGAAAAAAAGCAATAACTAAATCTATACCCATTCATGTAGTTAGTGTGATGGAACACACTGAGGAGCTGGAAGCAGAGCTAAAAGAGAAAACACAACATACTGTATGATCTCTGCACATGCTGCATTGGGTTATACCGCAATCCAGATGTTTTTGACCTGGAGGGTGTTAAGAACCTTGATAAGTACTTTGAGTGCACCAGGAGATTACATAGTATTTTACAAGAACTGGTCTAGTGTTGTTGGATCAGGCCACAGGAGATGGTATAGAAGAGAAAATCAGAGAAAAATCCAGGTAAACATGGGGAGAATCTTTCACCTACCTTGCAAATGGGAACTGCACATCCACAAAATAGGAAATGCCTCTTGCAAAACTGCAATGTTACCTTCAGTCTTTGGCACTGAGGATCATGATGGTAAATGGTGGTGGTTCTGTAAATGGGCACAGCCCATCAGTTTTTTGTTTTTTTTTCCATTTAAACCCCAGTAGCTTTGAGCATCCACACCACCATTTGTGCAGCATTTTCTCTACCTGTGAATTCTAAGGCCTTCAGCAGGGAAAAAGTCTGTCAGCGAAAAATTGTCATCAGGTCAGGATGTTTGCTGCAGCACGGTGAAAGTTTGGGATCTTTTCCTTAGTGGCTGGTGAGGAATCAAAGTACAGCAGCCATTGGTAAGCTACAGTGTATCCCTGGAGGAACATTAGCTTGACTCTGAACCAGCAGTTAACCCCTTCCTGCCACCGAGAAAGGTCTTGTGTACAAAGATAGGGTAAATGTAAAACCACACATTTTTAGGAGGATCAGGTGTTCCCCCAAAAAGTCCAGTCCCATTGTAAAATCAATATTCTTTATACTTATCCCTCTATATAAGATGTGATTAGCGTAGCTCAGAGCACAATGTGGTTTGAGCTGCAAGATGCTGATGAAAAAAAAACGTGTTCAAAGCCCATTACCCCAAAGTTCAGATTCACCTCACCGTAACTTCATTTCACTTATCACATATACAGTCACATACAAAAGTTGAAATATTTTGGTAACTTTCAGAGTGAGAAAAAGTAAATCTAACCACCACAGCTCTTCTCAACTGTTCACTTTACTTTGAAATCTGCAAGTTTCCAGAATACAAACATGTTTTGTAGCCAAAAATTTGAAGATCCAACACAGATGCTGAGTGATGTTCATGAGAGGAGTCTTCATGGAGTGTGCTTCAGATCGTTGTCCTGTTGTAGCATCTTTTCAGTTTCACTTTAATGACTGGCTGCAAGACAGTGGCAACCAGAATCTGTTAATAGTTAGTGGTATCCATTCTTTCCTCTGACAGTGCAGTGTTAACTGGATGCCACACAACTGAAAAACAGAATATCTCCACTTCCATGTTAAACAGTTGGTTGATTAAAATCCATTTTTATTCCAAGCAAAACATTTGTTGATTGTGGATTGTGGCCAAAGTTTGTTTTAACTTCTTTCTATTTTATCCACATGTTGTTTTGTCGACTTCATATGTTGATTGTGGGGTGCAGGTTAGGTTTCCTTCTGCTGACTCCTCCGTGTAGACCCTGTTTGTGCAGTAACACTGCACACTGGGATGTAGCATCACCACAACTGTGTCAAGTAAACCTTCCTCTTGCTCCCGTGGAGTCTGCAGATATTTTCCCTTCAACTTTCTGCCAAGTGGAAAGTTTTATCTGAAAGTTTTCTTGTTTTTCCACATCTTGTCTGGACTCTAACAGCTATTTTGATTAACATTTTGTAGCCTCAGAAGCCACAGATTCATTTTCACATTCAGTTTCTTTTTACCACAACACCACCATCATCAACTAAAAATCCCTAAGGTTGATTTTGTACCTGCTTTACAAATGCCCATACTTTTGCCCCCATCACAATTACTGTTGAATTTACTGGTGAAGTTCATGAAATGAATGGTGAGTGCAATAACATTTGAACAGCTCTTTAAAAGCTTGCTTTGCAAACATATTTGTCTTGTTTGAGCAATGGGATTCAGCCTGTCTGTCTTACTTCCTAGATGCAGTTACACTTTTTTGCGAGATGAGATCACTATTGAATCCATGGAAGTGTGCAGTCAGTCTCAATATTTTACACTGGAGCAAACACACTGGTTCTCTCAGTGACCTGAGTCCGCTCTGTGCGGTTGGTGAGGGGTGACTTATCATCACTAATGGAGCCATGAGGTAGAGAAAGGGTGTGAAGGTTTATGAATTCGCAGGTCACCATTGATATTACAGAGTAAGGATCATGTGAACATGCGAACAGCTTGTCTGTGAATGTTCTCATTCATCCAGGTCATCGTATCTCTAGGCAACAATTTAGTCGAAGGCAACTGGACTTGTATTTGTCTATGAAGACGTTTCGCCTCTTATCCAAGCAGCCTCATCAGTTCTTAAACGCATCGGTCTGACTAGTCTGACGAGTCAGACTAGTGAGGACTAGTCATCAGTCTGACTAGTCTAGTCTAGTCTGATTAGTCAGACTAGTCAGACCGATGCGTTTACGAACTGATGAAGCTGCTTGGATAAGAGGCGAAACGTCTTCATAGACAAATACAAGTCCAGTTGCTTTTGACTAAATTGTTGCCTAGAGATGTGAACAGCTTGTTTCTGGCCTTCTCTCTGTTACATTCTCTATTTCAGCCTCTATATGTGCAGTAGGTGTGTATGTGCTGACATTATTGATCACACGTGTGAAACGTGTTTGGCCTCACTTATCACATGAAGCTTGCCAGCAGTGATGATGATAGCTTAAATCATGAGATCCCTGATGGCAACAGCTAATTGTGCTGTTCAGAACAAATTTCTTCATTCACATCAAATCCCACTGGCTCACTATAACTTTGGCACTTGTGCATCAGACAAGCTTTGATTTTTTAGTACCTGTGTAGTTCTTGTAACTCTGAGCATATTCAATCAATTCTCCCTGGCTGCGTGAATTGATGGCTCTTTAATATCCACATTTCCCATTTACTTCAGAGCATCAAACGGTTGTGAAGGAAACAGATACACAAAGCCATACGCACAAACGCAAACAGACACACCCCACGTATTCCTGTGAGATTATCTTAAAAGTCAGGTATTTGTTGTATCATGCGCTTGATTGTTACAGCAGCTCAGCTCAAGAAGTACATCAGAAATTGCAAGCAAGATAGAGGACAGAAGGTAGCTAAAGGAGGTAGGAAATAGCTGTGTGTGACAGTGTGTGTCTGTGTCTGTGTGTGTGCTCATGCTTCGATAATGGTATTTCTGGATATATCCCAAGTTATTACTGTAAATCAGGCAGGCTCCCAGGACCTTTAACACAAAGTAACAGTCCCTTACAGCAGCCCTAGGCTGCCATATAGAAATTACATGAATATGGATTAAAAAGAAAAAAATGGGAAGGAGGAGAATGAGAGTTAGATGGAAGGACTGAGTGAGGAAGAGGAGATGAGGAAGAAGAATTACTTGGATAGAGAGCAAGACAGTGAGGGCAGTGAGAGAAAATGCAGCAGAATGAGGATGGACAGATTGAAGGGTGGAGAGAGGTTAAATAGGAGAGTGGTGTTTGATAGACGTATAACAGCATGAGGTAGGTAAGAGGGGCGGGTGGAGAATGTGCAGGTGGAAGGGCAAAGCAGGGCCAAGGATTGGAATGGAAGAAATGGATGTGATGGAGAAACAGAAAAAAATAAAAGAGGAGCCATTTCACATCAAGAGTCTTTCAACACAAGTGGGCAACTTCCACCCATGGCCCTTTGGCTGAGGCTCACAATAGTCTGCCCTCAAATGCAAACCAGGGAAATTTATGGAAATGATTGGTCCAGTGTGGACTTAAAAATAGGATTGGCTCTCCAGCTCGCTCATGAATCATGCATCCTTTTTCGAGTCAGAGACTTTAACTAATGGGTCATTGTGAAGAAAGGACCCTCATTTGGCACTTGGCTATAGTATATGATTATTTCAAAAGCATATGACGGCCTTGAAACACATAAAAATAGAATTACAAAAAAGTAATTCACAGCCAAGTAATATACACATTCTTTATAGAATTAAAACTTGCTGCACTTCAACAACTTGGGAAATACGCTCATTTGCTTCCGTCTGTGAATTAGAGGAGAAGAAGGGAAGTCATTACCAGACATATTGTTAAATATGGAGCTGTAGCCAGGAACAGTGTGTATAGTGTATATCTTTAGCCACACTAGCAGCAGTGCTTCAGACATGGAAGAGGGTGTCAGTCACTTGGTCCACCACTTTGATAAAGACTGAAATAATTCAGCGTCTACTGAATGGACTATCATGAATTTTTTTATACAGACACTAATGGTCCTGAAGGGATGAATGTTAATGGTTTTGGTGATCCCCTGACCTTTAGCTGTATTGATAGTTACCAATAACTCAAACACCAAACTAAGATAGTGAACATGTTTAATATCAACAGTAACTGTATTAAGAGGGACAACAGGTCTCCACTTCCTGGAGCTGCAGTACTGAGGTTACTCTAGTCTGACTCAACCGCATTTGTCAATCATGACATCGTGACATCTACTTTTATTACATGAAATGGCTAAATAAACACCAAATTAACTATCTAAGATAACAGAAAAAAATATTTGGTAAAAAAAATTTACTTGATGTTTCCCTTTTGGTTTGGCCCATGTCCCATTCACTAGTAGGAGCTGAGTTTATCACTTATACTGCAGCCAGTCACCAAGGAGCCTCTGAATCACGATTTGATTGACCCAATGTGAAACAAACGTGGACAAAAATGTCCATCTGCATTCTGTAGATGTCTAGAAATAAATTAGTACATTGGATGTAGAGAAATACTAACCATACAACATGCTTTGCAGTATGTCATCAAAGAGATTTTCAGTTATACCTCTTTGTTCCAGTCCTTCTCTTAATATTAATGCCAACAGACACACACACACACACACACACACACACACACGCACACTGTGTGCACATTTTTCACAGATTTCCCTTCCTCTTTTAACCCTCCGCATCAGGGGACTCAAACTTCATTTTAAGCTTAGAAGTTAAGAGTTCAAAGAGATTGAAAGCCACATATGCAGTCACTCGCACAAACACATACACACACACACACACCACACACACACACACACACGATCACCCTGCAGATGTATTCCCACTATTACTGTGTAAGGAACACTATTAAGGAAGTGCTGTGGTTGCATCTGTTCTGAGTGTGCGTACAGCCCTGAGCAAGTCATCTATTTCAGCAACTTTCCCCTCTCCTCTAGTCAACGCAACAGAACACTCAGTGCCTCTGAACACAACTCCCCAAGCTTGAGAGGGATGGGCCCTACAGTTCAGCGTTCAGTATGTCTCAGTGTTGATTCCTCTCTGTCATTATATGCATTTGAATCTCTCTTATTCGCTTTTGAAATCTTACCATCTTTTGCTTTGAGTTTTTTTTCCTCTTTTTTTTTTGTTCATCTTAACGTTGTATCAATGTGTGTGTAGAGTGTTCCTGCTCATGAGAAGGAAGGCGAGGGATGGCCAAAACATGATTTTGCAGACAATAACACTTGCAGACAGGTAACTGATACAGGACTCATGATAATGAACAGGAACTGAATCTTGTACTAGCATCTACAGGCACGTTTTTCTCATTTGTGCTCGCAAATGTGCGTCTCTGTATGTATGTGCATATACATCTCAGTGTATGGCAGTGCCTACTGTCAGGACACACAGAGGGAAACAAAGAAAATCATCCCTGCATTATTACCCAGTGACACTGCAAAACTGTCAAGGGGCATGTATGGAGAACATCTGCTATATCTCCATGGAACAATACAGACGTAACACATGAAGCAGGTTGTTCAAACACACACACGTAAAAGCAACACACACGCACACACATTAGCTTTGATCACACACTGCAGCTTCTTGAGCATTGGAATATCTTTGTCTGCATCCAATGTTGTGTTTTTCACATATATCTGTGATCATGTGTGCACATGTCCGTGCGTAGTACGTATGTGTGTGTAGGCGTGTTGGTGTGTGTTTGTATGGGATGACAGTGTTCTTCTGCAGTGCTACAGTGCCATCTACAGCCGGCTTTCACTCTCAAGTGGAGCAGCAGCACAGACCCCGTGGCCATTCGCGAGCAGTGGCCTTCCATTCACTCTCACCATGGGATCAGATCAGAGAGTGTTTCCTCTGAGTGCTAGTATGTGTGAGTGTGTGTGTGTGAGTGTGTGTGTATTTTTTGCATGTGCATATAAATGCTTTTGTAAAACAATGGGTATACCATAAAGGTGAGAGGATGAGAGGGGAGTAGCCTTGCATTTGTGCATTTGCATGACTGTGCATTGGTGTGACTATTCACTTAA
>OMNW01035226.1:62651-74186 GCA_900303245.1 Selene dorsalis | reverse complement strand
ATGGCGTTAGAGATGCCACTTCTTAATATAACTTTGCTTGTCATGATATATATTATGAGCCCATGATATGACTTCATTGTAATACTGAAGAAAGGCACACTCACTGTGCTTTTCATAAATGCTGTTATTTACTGCTTCTGATTTTTATGGTCACAATTTAAGAATCAGTTATTTTTTATAGTTATATACACAACATAAACTGCTGACTTTATGTTGATAATTATTATACTAATGATTTTTGTTCAGATTTTTAATGCAGATTAAGAAAGATAGAACCTTTTGATTATTGAGCTTAAGATGTGACTGTTGGCTGATTTTGTTACCAGAGCTAGGCTAGCTGTTTACCCTTGTTTCCAGTCTTCATGCTAAGCTAAACTAACCAGCTGCTTGCTGCCATGTCACTTGTAGTGTTGAGCAAACATGGCAGTCAAGCAGGGTTGGGAGGATTACTTTAAAAATGTTCTCCAGTACAATTACAAGTTACCCCTAAAAATTGAATCAGTAACTTGCTCTATGTACAAAATTAAAGTAATGTAACGGGTTACTTTTGAATTACTTCAGTACCAAACATGCAAATTAAGAATATCACGCAGCCATCAACTCACGTAGATTGGATCACTCCAAACAGGAAGTCAAACACACTGAGCATCTGGTAAATTTCAAAATACAAGACAATGGATAAATTTCACTTCATACACGGCTGTTATCACGTTAGCTGGTAGTGCTCCTGTGATCTTGTGATCTCAGGTCTCCAGCTGCTCTGGGCTCTGGAGACGGAGCAGTGGCCGATGGTTTGATCTGACAGTCGGAGCTACACTGCAGCGGAGGTGGAACAGTGTGTGGAAACATGGGGCACACACAGATCGAGGCTACAGGTGGTTGTTTCACGTGTTGATTTGTTGTGGTGTTGTGTCGTAAAGTGTCACTGTGTGCGCTGTGCATGTGTCTGCTTTACTATAGTTGATCTTAAAAATGTAATCCTGCCAAATACTCCCAGTTTTTATTAAATATACCAGTAATCTGATTATATGTTTTTTTTTCCGTACCGGGTTACAGTTACCTTTTTTTTGTATCCTGCTTGTGTAACGCTGTTACATGTAATCTGTTACTCCCCAAGCCTGCAGTCGAATATGAAAGCAAATACAGCGTATTTTCCAAGATGTCAAACTCTCAATGTAATCTGCAGGGGTTCTACATATGGACAGTTTTGCACAGTCGCTGTGTGACTGTACACAACACAAGAGAATAATCCTTGAACACTAATCCATTTTAATTACAGGATGTATCTGGGAACTTGTAATTGATTGTAATGACTTGAGACTCTCTTGGCAGTCAATGCTATTACCCATGCCTTCGAACTGTGTCTCTACATTGTTTTTCATCAGTGTTTTTAATTGTCTCTCCTCGTTGCTGTACTTTGCATTTTACCAGAAGTGTGGAGTGACATGGAATGATTATAGTGTGGTCTGTATAGCGATTGAAAAGCTATTTTGTTTTGTGTTTGTCTTTGTGGAAGTCTGACATTCAGCCTTGTTGTATTTCTGTGAGGCGCATTTAAACAACTGAGGTGCAGTCTTGATGGAGCTGCTGGAAACTGATGGAAGCAAGCGGGTGTGTGAGGATGGATGGATGGATACATGATAGACAAATGGATGAATGATGGGGAGATGCATGTATAGGTAGATGAATTGCTGGATGGATGCACGGATGGATGTGTTGATGGACTGATTATCTAAAAGATGGAGGAGAGGCAGAAGAATAGTGAAATGGACTGGGAGGATTGTCATCAGATGGGGTGATGAATAAATGGGCAGACAGATAGGTAGATAGCCAGGGAGAGATTGATAGGTGCTTTCCTCAGTGGGCCACCTGCATCCTCAGCATTTAGAAGAGGGTGGAGAGCAGATACTCATCTGTAATAGGGGTAATGGAGCTCAAAATAAACTCACAAACAACTCTATTTCTGCCCCCCCACACCTCTTCATCCTCTCAGTACACCCTCACTCCCTCTCACACTGTGAGTACAAACATTTCCCACCTAGCTGGCGCTTCATTTTGACATATTTTGTGAGGGACTACACATGCTCCAAAGTGAAAACAAGCTCGAACAGTGGAAAGCAAAAAATGCTCGTTTCAGTTTCCTGTAAGCAGTAACATCTAGAATTTTTCTGTTTCTGTTTTGAATTGAAAACCTCAAATCTTGTCATTATTATTCATTATTGATTAATCCAACGATTATTTATTTATTTTCATTGGTAGATTCACAACCCATTGCCAGAAATGTAAATGGGCTGTGACGCTGTAACAAAGGAAATAGTAACTTTTCATTGGTGTAAATTGATGATGATGATGATGATGATTATCACTATTGTCAAAAAACTGCTGTGTAAAGCACATGTAGTGACTATTAGCTCAGGGAGATGTTTATGATGTTCTTTGATCCACTTGCAGTTTAATTGAGGCCATAAAGGATATGTCCTTAAATCCACGTTCGTGGCGTTCCTTAGTATTCACACAGCAACGTGTGAGCACAAATACACTATATTTCATATGCATGGTTGCTGCGTGATGTGCGAGTGTAAACAAAGACTTGTCACATATAAGCATAAGAGAGTGTTTATGTGTACTGTGTGGCTCTGTACTCATTTGTCAGTTTTCTGATGCTGTTCAGTTTAAGTGCTTTATGCTCTTTCATTTGTGTCCTCGACATTTACCAGTGTAATGTATTACTGCCGTTCTTTCATCTTATCCATCCTCCTCTCCTCTCCTCTTTTGCATGGACTCATTATGCTGTCCTCTCCCGGCAGATGGGCCGGACACACACTGGTAGCTCAGTGTGTAAAGTAAATGGTACTGAGCCAGTATAGTTTTACTGCTGTGTGTGTGAGTGTGTATGTATGTGCATTTGCTATAACACCACATGTTCTCTCTCTGTCATGCACCTGTGTTTATGTTAAGTGCATGTGCATGTACACTGTGTGTTGACAGGTGGTGGTGGAGATGTTAATGCCACCAGCCACACACTCAATACATTTCCATGTCTCTCACCCTCCCATCTAATTTAATAGTCATCCCTGTGGCATCTGCATTCAAACCCGCCTATGCTAATGACTGTAGGTGTAAGGTTGCCTGCTGTATTACCATCTTATATTAGCTGTATTGATCATCACTTCGCTACAAATAATTGTACAGATAAGTGTTATCTACTGGTGAAAAATGCATTACATACAGATGGGCAGAAAAAGGTGGAGAGTCTGCAGAACGGCTAGGGGAAATAAAAAAAAAAAGAAATCAATAGAGCGTAAGCAGTTTTCCAGCCGCCTGAGAAAAGTTCAGAGAAACTACTACGCTGCCTTTCTGCAAAAGGTTTGAATCATTCAAACCAGAGAAAAGTTGGAACAGCTGAAAACGTGCAAAATGCACCAAAACAGTAGTTTAATAGTATTAGTATTAGAGACACATTGGTCATTAATCCAGTTTTTTTTTTCTTTTTTTAAGAAAATCTCCACTTGTTTTAAAGCTATTGAATTGATTGCGTCCATGAACCTTATCTTGTGGTATTTTTTCTTTGTGTATCTGTCTGTTATATTTTAACTGATGGCAGTAGGTACAAGACTTTAAAAAAACACAAGAGTGACAGAGGGAAAGAGTGATGGGCATTGGCTGTATTTTTTCAAGTCTTTGTCTTCAGGTAAATCTTTGATAGTGTTGAATGACAGAATGGTGCCAGTGATCAACAAATCCCATCCAGAGACTTTACTGGGTTTCTACAAACAGATTTTGAGAGATGGACTGTCAAATCAAAGCTGAGGGAAGCAGTTTTGTTGTTCGGGTTAGTTCAGATTCTACAAATGAATCTTGGGACTCAGCGAGCAGATATTGATGAGGGTTAGAGTGTTTTCCTTTGGTGGATGTTAGACACCAATGGCTATTATATATTTAATTGGATTTAAGAAGCCCGGTTTTAGCAGTGCAAATGAATGGGACCTTAGGGAGGGCAAACCCAGCCAGGCTGTTGGCCTGGTCTTCTCACACACTCATGAATGAATATGTTGGACCTACTTTCATACACACATTCATGGTATCTGGCTGAATCCTTGTGACCTGTGATTTTTACCTCACCTTAACTTAATATCAGCATATAAACATAGTAAAATGTAGCATGTGTTATGTGCCAGAGATGTCCAGCAATATACACAAATTATTATGCAAATAGGATTTTGGTGAAAAAAAGAAAAGATTTTTAGTTTTTCAATGAAATGTTTCAGTTGTGCTGTTTCTCCTGTCTGATTAGATCACTGACATCACTCTCACAGAAAGGTTTGGCAGTTAGTTTGCCAGGTGAGCCAAATTAAAGAAAAACTACTTGAGGAGGTTGTTCCACATTATTAAGCAAGTCACAGGTTTCATGCAATATAGGGAAAAGAAAGTCTTTCTGCAGATGAAAAGTGTAAAAAAATATGAAAAAATTGGATATTTTGTGGAAAATTAAGGGAGATCATGGTACTGTAAAAAGATTTGTGTGTATTCGTGTATATCGTATTATGAGAACAGTTGCCACTGATGATTAGCAAACGGGTATTTGAAGCTGCTGGTGCCTCGGGAGTCCCAAGATTGTCTTGAAACGAAACAGACAGCGCCGTCTGGTGACAACTTTCTTCCTGCGTGCTCTGCAGACAGGACAGACCCATATACTAAGGATTTTTCTTTTTTCTTTCCGCTGTGCTTTTGATCTAGATTCCTAGATTCCTTACAAGCTACTTACGCGCTGTGCCTGCATAGGGAGACCTGGGTGAGGCTGTTATTATATATCCCGATTATCCACCAAGATAATGCGATTAATTTACACACAGACGGTTAGTACTACTGCGTAAAACTTTGAGGATGAGGAACAAAAAATCCTATTGACTGTCAGTTTTATTGACTATTAAGGAAAAAAAGAACAAAAACAGCATATGCATAACAATTTGGAACGCAGTGTAATTTACAGAGGATAAACCGTTTTTATTGAGGTAACAACCTTCCTCTGGCGTCATACTTGTAAGTGCTCTCTGTACATTTTGTTATATAACCAACATTAGCATTAGCAGCTGTTTGTTTTCCAGTCTAGAGGAAGTGTGATTTCAGCATCAATCTTCATCCCTTACTCACCAAGAGCTGTCTCCGGTAGTGGCAAGCTTTTGTTTTGTTTGCGTCACTCTTTTTTCTGCAGTTAGCATGCTAATGAGTTAGCCCTGGCCCAGGTGTCCAGCCCTGAAGAAGCAGTGTTCCCCAAAGGAGGTATTACTGTAAATGCAACAGGAGCCTGGAGCTTTTAGCAAGACTGTGATGCACACAGGGTGTCATGAATTGTTAATGCCAACACTGGCCATGTAACAGTAGCAAAATTTACAAGAGTTCTATTAAACACTGTTCAATGCAATTACAACTTCCCTCAACAAAAATGGAGGCCTGTCTCTCCCTGCTAGTTGTCCTCTACTGGGAAAGGCTGATCAGTATTTTAACTTTCACATAGTCTATTTTTGCTCAGTATTTCTTAAGGCACATTGTAGTTTGCTACAGCAAATAAGAAGTCTTGTGTCTGGAGGCTGCTTCATTTTTCTATGTGGCTTGAATTTTTCAAAATCAAAATACCTTCATCACCCTAAAAGCTGCTAGGAAGGTGTAATGAATTTATTATTAGCTCTGTGGGCCCTTGTCGTCTTGCTGTGTGGAGTTTTATTCTGCACAGTTGTCTTTCTTTTCCTCCTCTGCACCTTTTTGATTCAGTTTCTTTCCATAAATGTGACTGCGGTGAAGTGGAAGGAGAGCCACTGAAGGGTGTGTGTCAGTCATGGTCCAGCAGTGCCATGCAATTTTTATGGCGAGGATTGCTCAGATCTGTGCTGGCACAGCCGGCCTGCTCAGGTGGATGGTCTCGCACTGTATCTGTGCCGTATTTGTACAGTCCTGTTAAGTAACGTTCCCAAGAACTAATGCAAATGCTCGCAAACACGTTTTGTCCTTTTGTCATTTGTGGAAACGAGGCCACAGATTGAATGATTGTCACAGCACTGAGCTTTCAGTGTTTACTTTGACACGCGGACTCAATAGATGCATAGATTGTGCTGGTGGTCCCTTTCCAGTACTCACACAGTGCCAACAGCACTCTGCAGGGACAGTGTGTCTCTTTACTTGATATCACTGAACTATTTGTTTCACTGGGCTTTAGGTCTCTGGGGACCAAAGCAGCATGGTAATCTAATGTTTTATTCTCTCTTGTGCTAATTTAATTTAAGATGCCATTCATTCATTTGTGGCAATTCTACACCTAATGCACACGGAAAACACTTTCCTCTGAAGAGAAACAAGCTGCCGGCTCACACACTATCTCTATCTCTGGATGCCACAGTCAGTGTACAAGAGCATTTCCTACTATATCAGGATGAATTCAGTCTGTTGTAGGACTTGGCATCAGGTTAAAGAAGCCCAGTGGTATTGCCTGTCCCTGGTGTCAGTTTTTCCTTTAATCTATGGATGTTATCAGAGCGTGCCTAGTATTCAGCCAGGTGATATTAGTTTACCACAGAATTGGTATTGACATATATGTGATCCATTACAAAACAAGAAACTACAGTACAGAAATGCCAAAGATGTGTTTGTGGTCAACATTAAATAGTTTCTCCACCAGAGAGCACTGGCACGTGAAAAATGCCTCACTCTGTAAACCCCTCTGTTCCCATTTCACCCCTAAAATTTAAGGAATAAATCGTGCATCAGCACCCACAAGTACAGTACATGTAGGTAGATCGTTAAATATTTGCACACGCATACACGCACACACACTTCTATTGAGTTATTTTGCCTCAAAGGCAGCACGATCAGTCAGGGTGGTAATACAAGGGAAGATGGGCTGACCTTCACACGGCTGTTAGGACACAGTGGGAGAAAAGAGGAGAGAGCATGGTTTGGGTTCCAGATGTTAAAGGATACAGAGACTGTAAGTGTTCGACGGTAGTTTATAATATAGTGAGGAAGGTAATGAAACCGAAACAGTTAACTTCAGAAACAACTTAAGAGTTAAACATAAAAAGTGTTAATACTAGGCCTGTCACAGTCATGAAACTTAAGTTGATGGTTAATTGTCTTTCAGATTATTGCGATGAATGATTTAATTGTCTTTTTCTGATCATTTTATGCCACTCTTATACTATAAGCATAAACATGGTTTAGTAATACTCGAGAGCCATTTCATTTAACCAGAGCAGAAGAAGGGGGCACAACGTGATGATGTCATTAAACAGGCTCACCTCTGACATTTCTGTCAGTTTCATCCAGCTGTTTTTATTCAGATGAATGGAAACAATTTTAACGATTGTGCAAAATGATTGCAGTCAGCTCAAATAATTACTATCAGGCAATTATGTAATAATTGTGACAGGCCTAGTTAATACTCTATATGTGACTAATAAAAACTTGGTTTAAGTGGTCTCCAGTTTGCAGTTGGTGAAATATTATTTGAGAGATATTGATGACTGGCTGGTTAATGACTGATTGCTTTATATGTTACATTTCTTGTCTGTTACCTTCGTGAAAGTAATTTTTAGTCATTACGTTTTCTATCTTTTGTTTAAATTTAAAATGTCTGACGTGCAAAAACCAATCAGACAGCAGTATTTTCTTTGTCGTGCCCTCTGTCCAGGCTTTATACATTTTAGTTAACCCTAAGGAAAAATGATCTTATACTGAACAATCATTTAATGAATAAATGAATGATCAGACTCAGATTAAATCTGATGGTATAATGATAGAAATGACTGACAGAAATGTTACATCCAAAGTAATTGCATTAATCCCCTCCATCCAGCCATGGGCTTCAATCACTTGCAGTGCTCCACATAGTGCGATGAGGTGACATGTGATACTGAACTGATCATGTTCTTATTTAGAAATGCTACTTTTTTCCCCCCTACTGCCAACATGACAGTCCAAGGTCTCAGGTCAGATCATTAAGGGGCCTGACCCCATCAACCTGGTGCCAGATTGCTTTGCAACTGCCCATAATTCAGAGGGACAGCATTAACGCCACCCTGGTGACAGTCCGGTCCAGACAAACCTGTGGTCGTCATATGTTAATGCTCTGATTAACAGAGAAGTTAATGTTAGCACGGAGAGGAGTTATGTGAAGTGATAAATGGCTGAAAACCAGCTAACACAAGGAAGCAAGTCACAGGTTTCATGCAATATGCAAATAAGATGCCATGGAAATGCTGCTTAGTGTGATATGTTAACTAGCTGACTTTCAAATAGGTTTTAGCAACCTTCCCTTGTAAGCATTTGTTTACAGCAGTAACACAGTAACAGTTTCTTCAGGTGAACGTTCAGTCTGCAGCCACTTACTGGGTTTTGACCTTGTCTTATCCTCCATCCACTGGTCCAGTTTTGATGCAATTTAAAATGACGTCAGAATCCCAAACAAATATCCAGATCAAATTAAATGTGTAATTTATCCTCTCAAAAATCTACTGTCGTTATAGAGATTACCCACTCGAAATAAACTTTTCAGTCGCAGCATTGTCATCTGCACATCTCAGGTGTCAGGGCTTCGTGCACCTGACACCAGTTCTTGATGAGCCTGGAGGCAAGAGTGCAAGCCTTTCCGTATTATTCACTTAAAAGCTCAAGCGTGAACGTGCAGGGTTCAGATGTTTAAGAAGAGGGGAAGTGTATCCATTTAACAGCTCAACTGAAGTTAGATAAAGGGCTCCAGTGCGCAAGAAGGGCCTCGAGAGACACGTGTTGACAGGAAATAATGAATGTGGAGGAACCCTCTGGAGGTTCAGGAGATGAGGGGAAAGACAGAGAGAGGGGGAGGGGATGGGGTAGATGAGGAAAAAATGGCTATGGGCTGTTGATGTTAAAAAATCCATCTGTACCTGCATGGTGTCTCTGTTGTGTATGAATGTGTTTTTTGTTTTTTTGCATTAATGGGCATGAATGTTTGAGTGTGTGTGTGCTCCTTCTCTTCAAATGTGGATACATAATCTCTGGCAGAGCAGCTATCATATAAACCCGTTCTCTTGACAAAAAGAACACAGACGGTGACAGACGAGTGTCAGTGACTCAGGGGAGAGATACAAATCTATTTATCACTCTTCTCAGAAGGGACTTTTGCACAGATTTTCCTCCCTGAGGAGTTTTGTAACACTCCTAAGAAGAAGAAGAAGAGGCAGCTCTCTCAGATAAACCCACAATATTGAATTAGACAAGTGGCCAAGGGTGTTAATGCATCCATCAATTCCACATTATAAATTCAAATAGTTTACATACAGAGGTGATCATCAGAACCCACTATCAAAAAAAAAAAGAAAGACATTCTCTGGCAGCAAAAGCCCCTCTTTTTCAGTCAAGAGGAAATATGATTGTGTTTCTGTATGTGCAGAGTAATGGAAGATAAATTCTGTTTCAGGAAAATGAATTAGTTAGAAGAGGAGAGTGTCTTGGTGAGAAATGGCTCTGTCATGAAGAGAAGGCACAACGTTGGTGATAATAAAGCAAAACGATCTCAGCAGCTCAGTAGTTACACTAAGTGCAACAACAGCAAACAGTATGGATACACACATACACACACCATCTGGTTACTTCCAATACTCCCAATTATTTTCAAAGAACATTATAATATGCGCATCACATGTAAGTGCAAAGCTATCGAAAATCAGCATTTCTACAAAGAGTAACACTCACGCACACTGACTCCAAAAGACACATTTATTTCCAGAGACAATGTTATAATCATCTTGGAATCTTCATCTAATGAAAATGTTGAAAAAATGCCCACATAGCTACCAGTAGGCTGGAGGACTCGAACCATCCAAGCTGCCCAGAGCAATAAACATCTCAAAGGAATTAACAATTTAGGAAGAACACGATAAAAGCTCAGTCAATAATAACATGAGGATGTCCAATCCAAAGGTTGCAAGTTTAGAGACAATAATACAAAGACATAAAATGTGTCGCAACATCTTATACATAGAAAATGTCCCGATTAGTTTCAAATGTGCTTTATGTAAAAGAAAAGAATTCACATCTCACTATCACTATATCACTTATAAGCATATTTTTCTGATGAACATATGATTAGATTTATCTGTGTTTATGTTTGTTTGTTCATCCAAGTGTTAATTATGTGAGCATGAGCACATCGATGTGTGTGCGAGTGTGTGTGTAGTTATTGTTTTTCACACCAGCCAGATGTGAAGCGCTGACGTCAGCTGGTCTTCACTAATACAAACATGACAGACAAACATGCACATACGCACAGGCATGCTGATACTGGCTCACAAAAGGCAGGCAGAGCGAGTGCTGGCACTCTGGCCTCTGTCCTGTTCCAGCTTGGATCTTATCAGTGTGTGTGGTGGGTGGTAATCAGAAGATATAATACATCAGGCAGCTGGCCGGCCAACCACAGTGGAGGGAGCATCACAGCTACAGCCCCACAGCCATCACACTCACAGCAGACAATGTGTCCTTGAAATGGAGAATGAGAGTGAGGTGGAAAAATTACAAATCCAGCACGCAGTAGTGATGAGTTTGGCCAACCCTGTCCACAATCAATCTGATCGCACTTTCTTCTTATTGGATTTCTTATTGATTGGATTCCACATGGGGTCATTTTCTTCTGTCATGTTTGTGTGACCTCCCTGTCAAACATCTGTAAGAGCTGAAATCTTGTATATTTTACTTAAACATTATAAACCTAAAGAGTTTTCTATTTTGAATTCTATGTAATATCTGCTTTTTGTTTTTTAGTAATGGGCATTCAACATGTCTTTGTTTGGGGCGGCAGGTGTGCCGTACCATGAGGTGTGTCCAGGTGAAATTTTTTCACCCTGGCGCAAGTACTCCTCTTTCCCCCCCGTCCCTCCTACCAGCGCAAGTGGGAAAGAGGGAGGGAAGAAGGCATGAGTGGGTTTAACACAGCCGATTCAGATGTTTACCAATCAAATGAGCTCCTCTCCTCACCTTTAAATGCGCTGCCGGCGAGGTCCGGGAGGTCCAAGCTCACAGTGGCTGAATATATGGTAACACTAACAGACCTCCACGGGCTGATGAAGTAAACGCAGTCTGGGAGGAGGTCGCTAATATTGTTAATCAGGTTTGTCCTGACACACTGAGAACTACTGCCCAGGGTAAAAAAAAACAAAAAATACCCTTTTTCCACTAATAAAGACACTCACATTTAGAAACCTTTATTTAAACCCTGTGTAACAAAGATGAGCAGTGTGCATAGATCACAACATAAACAAATACCATGTGTAACAGGGCTGAAATCAGAAGCACCTGTGTGTAAAGGACACATCACCAAGCTCTGTGGTCTCTCTCTTTTCTTTTGAATCTTCTGAGATGAGAGATGCTGAACATATAACTCACTACCTGATGCTGAGGCAGTTTGTGGTTGGCTGACAGATGTGAACTCGTTAGTTTACATCACAGTTTCAGCTGTGTTCATTCAGTCAGGTTGAGTTTCCATGCCAACCTCCTTTGATCTGACATCAG